>MU224301.1:1726859-1739175 GCA_018584345.1 Thuja plicata
TAAAGGAAAGAAGGCTAGCTACCTAGCTGCTTGCAAAGATGAAGATACTGACACCGAACCTGATGAAGACATCGAGATGGTATTTGTAGCTGTGAAAGATGATTCAGATGAAGATGAAAGGTATGTAAAAATTGCAATCATATCTAAGGTTAGCAAAAATGACATCTGGATTATAGATAGTGGCTGCACTCACCACATGACTGGTGACAAAGAAAAATTTAATACTTTTGATTATTATAATGGTGGTACAGTAAGAATGGGTAATGATACACCTTGTCCGGTTGAAGGTAAAGGAACTATAATGTTGAATAACTTGATTAAATGTGAAAATGCTTATTGGGTAAAATTATTGAATTATAATCTGTTGAGTGTTTCTTAGCTAAATAATTCAGGTCATAAAGTAGCATTTGAGAACAAGAAGGTAAAGATCTTCAATGAATCAGGAAAACTAATTGGTACTGGTGAACAGACTAAAGGTAACTTATTCTACCTGAATGATACTAACACCACTTGCTTATTGACTAGAAATGAAGACATATGGTTGTGGCACAAAAGATTGTGTCATGTGAATTTTGACAACATGATAAAAATAAGAAGAAGAAGGAATGTAAGAGGCTTATCGACGATGACAAAACCAGACAACATCATGTGAAAAAATTGTCAAAAAGGTAAAATGAAAAAGTCTAGTTTCAAAAGTAAAACGCATACATCTGATGATATTATAGAATTAGTCCATACTGATTTATGTGGACCTATGAGGACAAAGAGCTATTATGGAGATAGATATTTTATTCTCTTTGTTGATGATTACTCTAGAATGATGACAATTATGTTTCTAAAAGATAAATTTGAAACATTTAAGATGTTTAAGTGGTATAAGGATATGGTAGAAAAACAAAGTGGTAAGTATTTGAAATGTTTGAGATTAGATAGAGGAGGAGAATTTATATCAGATGAATTCACTAATTTCTTTAATGAGCATGGCATAAAAAGATAGGTTTCTACACCAAGAACACCACAAAAAAATGGGATTGCTGAGAGAAGGAACATATCAATAGTTGATTGTGCAAGAACACTGATTATAGAGAAAGGCATCACCCAAATCTTCTGGAGAGAAGCTGTCAGCACCGCTATTTATACACTAAACATAGTACAATTGAAGAAGGACACAAAGAAGATACCTTATGAGCTATGGTATGGTAAAACACCCAATGTAAGTTACTTCAAGATCTTTGGTAGTCAATGTTATGTCTTAAAGGATGATAGAAATGGAAAGTTTGACACCAAAAGTGAAGAAGGTATTTTTCTGGGGTATTCTGCCAAAAGCAAAGCTTTTAAATGTCTTATCAAAGCCTCTAACAAAATTGTTGAAAGTGCAAATGTAAAGATTGATGAGTTTGCAGAAAAGAATGAGCTGGAAAGCACAAAAGAACCAGAGGACTACAACAAGTTTGTATATTGTGCAGAACCCAACACTCTACCCGAGCAACAGTGCTTAATCCCAGAATAACAGAATGTTGCAATCGACGGTTAGAATGTTGTTATCGACGGTCAGGATAATGATCAAGAAAATGTGCAAAGTAATGAAGAACAAAATGAAGATTAGGAAAAGGATTAAGCTGATAGACAAAGAACTGTACCTGTACTTGCAAGATATGTAAGAAGGAACCATCCAAAGATCTAGATCATAGGAGATAAGAAAGCTGGTACAAGAACAAGAAGTAAGTATTTAACTCAAATTGTTTAATTTGTGAGTTTGAGCCAAAATCTGTCAATGCTGCACTAGATAATGAAGAATGGATAAGTGGTATGAATGATGAGATTGAGAAGAAAAAACATGGTCACTTGTGCCAAGACCAGATGACAAGAATGCCATTGGTACAAAATGGATATTCAAGAATAAGCTGAACGAGAATGGATAAGTCACAAGGAGAAAAGCAAGACTAGTATGCAAAGGGTATGGATAAGAGGAAGGTATAGACTATGGAGAAACCTTTTCACCCATTGCTAGGCTAGAAAGAGTAAGAATACTACTTTCTTATGTTGCATTCAAAGGATTCAAAGTATATCAAATGGATGTCAAGTCAGGATTCCTAAATGAAATACTTGAAGAAGAGGTATACATTGAGCAACCATAAGGGTTTGTAGATCCAGACAAGAGGAACATGGTATGTAGAATTCACAAAGCCTTGTATGGATTAAAACAAGATCCTAGAACCTGGTATGAATGACTTCATTCCTATCTAATAAGTATTGGATTGGTAAGGACTAGTGAAAACAATAATCTTTATTTGAAAGAAGATACTAATGCTAACACTTTGATTGTTGAAATATTTGTTGATGACATCATATTTGGAGGAAATGATATGCTATGCAAATCATTTGCTGATGAAATGAGAAAAGAATTCGAGATGTCTATGTTTGGAGAGATCAAGTTCTTTCTTGGTCAATAGATCATTCAACAAAGTGAAGGTATTTTCATTACACATTCCAAATACATCAAAGAGGTCCTAAAAATATTCAAGATGGAAGATTCCAAACTAGTTGGAACACCGATGGCTACTGGATGTAAGTTAACAAAGGAAGACAAGACAACAGAGGTAAATTAGACTTTGTACAGATCAATGATTGGAAAACTCATGTATGTTGTACACACTAGACCAGATATTGCACATACAGTAGGAATTGTTGCTAGATCTTTTGCTAACCCCAGGGAATCACATATGACTGCTATGAAAAGAATCCTCAGATATCTAAAGAATACTAAGGAATTTGTCTTATGGTATAAAAGAGAAGGAAAATTTGAACTAAAAGTGTTTACCGATGCTGATTGGGCCAGAAATCTTGATGACCAGAAGAGCACAACTGGAGGAGCATTCTTTATGGGTGACATACTTGTCACATGGATTAGCAAGAAGCAGGGATGCATCCCACAGTCTACTACAGAAGTAGAATATGTTGCTGCTGTTGCAAATTGCTCAAATATTGCATGGATAAAACAGTTGCTGGAAGGTATGCATATGAAAATCTCAAAACCAGTGATTATCTATTGTGATAACACCAGTGCAATGAACATTTCCAAGAATCCAGTCATGCATTCCAAGACTAAACACATTGTCATCAAGTATCATTACTTAAGAGAGAAAGTTCAAGAAAAAGAGGTGATACTTGAGTATGTGTAATCAAAAGAACAATTGGCCGATATCTTCACCAAGCCACTGCCCAAGGATACATTTGAGTACCTGAAAAAGAGACTAGGGGTCAAACCCTTGTCTACCAGTCAGTAAAAGGCTAAAGGCTGCATCAACCTATATATTATCAAAATATTATTCATGTTGATGCAAGAAAAAGGATGAACTTCAAAGCTACATCTATATACAAGAAGTTATATATAAGAACCGAGCACCGGAGCATATTTTTGTATTGCTGATGGATAAGGGAAATTCAAGGAATATATTATGGATGGAAGAAAATGATTATTTGACATTAATGTCAGATATCTGTGAGATATTTGTTTGGCATTATTGTCAAAGGGAGAGAAAGTATCTATATTATCATAGTCTTCAGAAAAAGAAGAAAGATTATCCATTATCAGATTACTCCAACAGGGAGAGATCATATCTAAAGGGAGAGTTGCTAACAAGAGACAAAAACATCAAAGAAATAGAATAGTCAAAAGAGAGATATTAACACAACAAAAGGATGCAACAAATCAGAACAAGAAAAACACAAAGAGGTGCAAGAATCAAATCTAAGCTAATACAGAGCTTACCGGTGGTCAGACATTTTTATCAGTTATCAAAATAAACTGTTTGGTAGTTTGATGAATCTCAATAATTGTATTTCATATTGTATTAGAAATAGTATAGTGTGATAATATTGTATGTTTCCATCAATATCAAAGGGAGAGATTGATGACATGTAACTGATTGAATGTTTGATAATGTTAAGTTGAAGATAATGCAAGACATTAAATCAGTCAATGGTTTGTATTTTCATTGATGTCAACTTGATATCATTTGTATGGTCATGTATACAATGCCAAATAATTCAGAGAATCAATGGAACAAAGATTATGCTTTCAGCAATGCATAAACATCAAGTATTCACTAAGTGACAGATAACACCGACAGACTGCACACCATCAGTAAAGGCAAAGAAATAAAGTCACAGTGATACCCGACGAGTAGAAGACAATATTGGCCAACAAAGAAAAATCACAGGATGCCTGACAAGATGAGAATAGAGTTTCCCGACGAGTAAAATCTAATGATGCCCGATGGATGGAGATCCTAAAGTTGACTAGAGTCACACCGATGGAACTGGCAGTTGTCACCGACAACTAACTACAGAGTTGACCGACAGAACAAAGAGTTTAGAAAATGAAAAAATATCTAGCTGGCAAGAGCTAAAGATAGACTTAACTGGTTGTTTTCATTATTTTATTCAACCAAGGTTAAGTGATTGATTTAAAGAAGAATTGTATAGTTGGCATAAAGATAACTACGAGATAAATAAGGAGTTGTGCTTTAATTCAGATTGGCTGGATTGGTTTTCACTCCAGGAATCAACAATCAAGAATCAAGAATCAAGAATCAAGAATCAAGAATCAAGAAACGGTGAATATCATCTCTATATAAGAGAAAAGCTTAATTAATTTCCATTTTAATCACAATCATGGGGATGAATAGAAAGAGGATGCTGAAGAGAAACTGATGAAGGATAACTTCATGCAGTACTGATCAATCAAGCTGAAGGAAGAGCTAAGGAATTCTGCAGACACCGACAAATAGTGAAGCATAGCATCACAAAGCAGAAAGTGTGGAGCACAAAGAATTGAATTGATACATTTATCAGAGAGGTAATGTACTTAAATAGATCTGAAAATCTGCAATTCAAGTTGCATTAGAAATAGGTCATTGTGTTTTAGTTTAACCATTGAAGAATCAAGTCTCTTAACTAAGCAGGACTTAATAGTCTTCTATATATTGAGGTACATCCCAAGGAGTTCCAAAAAGGTTGATTAATGAAAGTAGCACTAGATTTTCCTAAAGCCTATTAACAGTCTAAGAAGGAGGCTGATTCAAGGATGGTCGCAAACTGAGTTTCCCAATACTAAGTGACAACCTCCATGTATAAAATCCTCTAACAAGGTCACACCTAACAGTGTGTTTGTAACCTTTAACAGGGTTGGCTCCTAACAAGGCTCACTTCAGAAGAGTGAAAATTTGGGGTACCGGTCCTAGTGGTTTTTCCCTTAACAGGGTTTCCACGTTAAAATCCTTGTGTTATGTGTGTATGGTTTATTAATTTACTATTTTACATTTCACATATGCATTTCTAGATTTATCGGTATACTCTACATATTTACTGAGTTTCGGTAAATAAGTTTTACTGCTTATCGGTAATCAAGAAGAATAAGGTCAGAAAAGGAAAATTGACAGACAGATAATTATTATAAAGTATTTCATGGCATGCATCTTGTAAGGGACATAATAATTTGAGGTTGATTTGATTGGTGGTTAGAATAAAGAAAAGTTTTTGAAGCCACCGATTCACCCCCCCCTCTCAGTTATTACTAACAAGGTAGTTTTGGGACATAAGGACCCAAAATGGATTTAGGAGATGGAGGGGAGGAATGCTCAGCTAGTGAATTAGCAACTTTGGATACCATTGTGGACTTTTATTTTAGAATCATTTCATCTTTTTTCTTTGGGATCCACTTAGTTTTTTCTTTTTCTTTGGTGGGCCTTTGTAGTCTTTGGGATGTATTGCATTTTTTATTAGATTTATCTTTGCTTGAACATGTATTTTGGAGTGGACATGGAAATCTTTATATTTTTGTGGATGTTTAGCTTTATGAATTTTTTATCTGGCATTCAAATTTTTGTTAGTAGCTTTGGAAGGAATGTGAGAAGATACCTTAGATGGAGGGAATATGGATGGAAGGATAGAATGAGAATGATGGATGGGGCATATCGATGTGTGTTTTTGTTGATCCTGATTAGTAGTAAAAGGAGTGGGATACTTATGATGGGTGGCTGGATTATGTGACGGGTAGATGAAGGGATGATTAGGATGATTTTTGGGATATAAGGGCCCAAAATGGATTTAGTACATGAAGGATATGTGATGGTGGATTTTGGGACATAGGGATTGAAAATGGACATAACAGATGAAGGAGGAATCTGGAATGTGGTAGGTTGTCTTGGATTGCAATGATAGACGAGGGAGATGGAAGTAAACATTTTTCAGGAATAATGGGAAGATGTGATGCTAGGTTTGGAAGTATGCTTGTATTTTGTATTAGTTGTACCAATATTTTTGGTTGAAGTGCCTTGAGATATGTGACCAAGACCGTGAGATTTTTATGTCCATTTACATGGATGGGATCTAGGGTAACTTTCTCATGTAGGCCTAATCCTTTACCTTTATATTGAATTTTATTAATCATGTGATCCAAGATAGGATACTTATAATTTGGGGAACAAGATGTGAGCCCATTATTAGGTGAAGTGTAATTGGCAAATATGAGACAACTTTCTGCTACAAGTGGATCACCATGGATGAATGTAAGTGAACTAAGGGGCTAGAGTGATGGTGATGGGTAGGTTTGGAATGGAGGAAATAAAGAATTATTACATGAAGTTGAGGGGATGCTATAATCCTGATTTGGATGGAGGCATATTAATGGATCTTGAGATGGAGAAGGTGGAATGGTGGAACCTTGAGTTGTGTCAATTGATATTTTGACATGCTCTGAGACAAGCTCTTGGCATGATTGGATTGGCATGATGGTGTGATGGGGGATGTATGGATGGAATCTTCAGGTGGAGTAGATGAAAGGATGTAAGGTTCTATAATTGGGATAGAGGGAAGAAGGGTGGAATTACAAGTTCATTGGATGGGGTTTGGATAATGCTAGGAGGTGAAGATGGGGATAGGAATTGGAAGGAGTCAACAGATGGGGGGTTTCAATTGTGTTAAGATATGGAAGAGGATCAATAAGTATGGTAGGTGGAAGAGGAATAATATGTAGGAGGTGGAAGGGGAATGATACCCATGGGAGGTAGAAGGGCCTCATCATTAGTGGATTCACATAATGGAGTGAGACATGGCATGACCCATAAAATTTAGAAGCAATATTTTCTAATGACTTCCTTGTTAAGCATTTTGGAGACTTGCATATTTTTAGGTTGAGATAGATGGTTAGCAGATGTAGATGGTGGGAAGCTAAGATAGTCTACATATGAAGGTGTGCAAGTGTCTTTTGAGTTGATTTGATTAAATGCTAGTGTAGAAATAGGCGTGGAAGATAGCATAGCTAGGTAGTTTACATAACCATGTGTTGAGGTGACTTGTAAACTATATTGACTAACTGATGGGGGAGGATTGATGAAATACCATATTAAGTGGATTGTGGAAGGGGATTTGTAGTGACATTTGAGGGAATGGAAGATGGTGGACTGAGATAAGATGGAGTAGATGGAGGAGATAGGTAGAGTAGAGTGGGTGGAGGATTAGAAATAGTAGGGAGATTATGGTGATGTATAGGAGAACTAGGATTGATTGAAGGAAAAGGAGAATGGATTGGAAAGTAGGTTAGAAGATAATGAGGTTGTGGATTTGAATTAAGGATGTAGATCTGGTAGTTTTGTTGTATAAAGATGAAGATTGGGATATGACCTTGGGAGAAGATGGAGGTATGAATGTTGCATTAGGGGGATATGTGGGTAGTTTGGAGGATGCTTGGAGAAAGATTACTAAGGTTTTTAATGTACTCGACATGATAAAAAAGACTCTCATCATCATCAAAATAGGATGAAGTAGAAGAAAATGCAGGATGGCCAAAATCATCATAATAGAGTTGTGACATGATGTTTAGTTGATGAGTTAGATAGGGATGAAGGATGAAGATGGATGACATATTAAATCTTAGATTAGGATGAAAAATAAGATCAAATTAGGATGAGAATTAAGCTAAATATAGGAGGATGGGCTGACTCCAAAGAAGATGGAAAGGTGATGAGGGATGACATAACTAATTTTTTTTATCTTAGTATAAGGAGGAAAAGGAAGACCTAATGGGAGATGATAATAATGATGTAACATAAGGTTTAGGGAAATTATAATGAGGATGTGGGAATGGGATCTGAAGGACTTGACTTTAAGATGAAATGAGGACCCTAGATGGGAATGTGATGATTCAAAATGGGGCTATTACGTAGCACCTTGAGACTAGATGATCAAAATGATGAACAATTATAGGCTCAAACCCACTAGAACTGATGGGAATCATGTATGAGATAATGACAATAGACTTTGGTTGATGATAAAGAAATCTTGTGGGAGATCAGATAAATTATGTGGGTTATACAAGAAATCCTATAAGAGTATGACAAATGGGCAAATAACCTAGCAGACAATAATCCCACATGGCTATCAAAAACTATGTATGACTATAAAGGGTGAAAGCCCACTAGTTTTAGGGTCAATCCCATAGGGAATTAGATAAATCTCAAAGGGAGTAACATGAAAATGAATATTCTAAGTATATCAAGTTTGACTAGTCAAACAACATTCCATCCAGATAAGATAGAAAATTTTGATGGTAATCTTAGGGTTTTTAATAGAAAACCCGTAGGAATAATGACTGGGTAGATTGGAATTGGAAAGTTTTTTGAAGGTTGACTATGATGACAACATTCTTGTAGAATATTAGAGAAATCCCACAAGGGCTTACAAATGGGAAATATGTATGACAATGGGTTTTAGGTCAACTTTTGGTGGCAACATTCCCATATGAGTTTTGTGTAATCCTACATAGGTTTGAAAATTTTGTAGGAACAACATTCTTGCATGGGATTAAAGAAATCTTGTAGGAATAGACTGGTGATGGTTTTGGACAACTTGTTTGTCCAAAAAATTGGACTTGGTGACTTGGTAGGTGTTGGTGAGATTTTGACTTGTTTATTTTGGCCAAGAACAAAGTGTATATTTTGTGACCAAGAACGCTTACAACTTAAGCTAGCAAAGATACTACTTGTTGAGTTATTAATTAGATTTCTTCAAATTCTTAGGCAAAGTAGACAAGTAGATATCAAGTGTCATTGGCTCCTCTCCATAGCATGAGAACCACTTGATCTCATACTCTAAATGAATTCAAAGTATTTATGCCTCAGCTATGCAAATTATAATAATGGGGTGTCTTTGAAGGTCTAGCCTTTTGCACCAATAAATATGGGTTTTTGGATGCTACAACAATTGGTTATTATTAATGGAACTCATTTAGGTGGCCATACACATGGATATTTTCTCAGTTAAGAGGCCTCCCAACCCTTAATTGATAAAATAAATTAAGGGTTTTTACATATCACACTGTAGATTACACATCACACGGATACTGAGGGGGATTGTCATTGGTATGACACATATGCACCTATTGATTATAGTTTTTATCATAACCACATTTTTTATATAGTGGCTCAAAAGAATCTTAGCCTTAGCCTTTTATGACTTGGGGTATTCCTTTGGTTGATTACTTTTTCCCACAAGGAAAGCCCTCTAAAATAAAAAAGTGAGTGTCACTAGTGCCTTTCTCTTACACGCAAGGTCGCACAAAGTGCAAGGGGAGAGGATACTAGGCATAGAAGTGGGTCCACTCTACAAAATGTGCAAGTGTAGAAAATACATAGGACGTGGTGTTCTCTTTAAGCCCAAACAAAGATTCTTATTCTAAATAAACACTAAAAACATGAAATGTTCTTTTCAACCAAGTTGTGTTTGTAAAAAAAAATGATACCCCCTACAAGAAATGTTATTGTGGGGAAGGGAATGGTTATAGGCAACACAAACATTAGTAAAACCTAACAAAAAAATCAAAGTTAACAACTCAAAGTTAGTAGGTTAGAAATAAATAAATAAACTTGTGCAAAATAATAACAATCATAGCTAACAACAATCCTGCAGGAGCACATCGTTCCCGCAGAGAAAAAATATTATCTTCAATCCCGCCCGAGGTTTTGGAAATCCCATGGAGTCTCTAGATCATAGAAAATAGAAAGATAAAAACCATGATCCCGCATGGGGGGGTTAGAGAAATCTCGCAGGGGTTAGAAAATAGCAAACAGTAAGTAAATGACTATGTTACCATAGGAGAAAATAATTGAAAAAACATATAGAAATTAGAAAATTAAAGTTTTAATAGTAAATGCAAACCATTCCGTAGGGCGCAATCTCATGGATTCTATAGAAATTCCTGTGGCTCCCTCCTACATTCATGCAAGACTTGTAAAAACATAGAAAATAGAAAAGTGAAGGCTAGCAGGATTGCATTTTTGCAACCAGATGGGCAAACCCACAAGAAATCAGAGCAATCTCACGGGACCTTGAATGTAACCTACTTAAAAATACCTTTTTCTAGTTGTAGGAAAGCGTTCAATCTCATGATTAGTGGTGCAAAAAGCTATAAAATGAAATAAAAATCCCTAATAAAAACAAAAGAGTTAATTTTGACCCATGAAGTGGGTCCCACCAGGCGTGCCAGAATATGTGCAAGAAAATAGTGGTTAAAGGAATGAAATAAACAAATTAAAACATTCAAACTAATAATACAAAATCAACATTAGACAAAGAGAGAAAATGAAAATATAAAAGAGAATGCAAACCTCATACAAACCCCATTAAATCTCTCTTGATATGTAGATATGTTCAATATGGGAGATGTGTGCTCAAAAAGATGATCAAGCTTCAATGGTTTGGAATGATTATGGCATAGTAAGGGTATGATTGTGTTTAGTTTGGATTCAAATTGGCATGGTAAATTTTCTCTAAAAGGTGGATGGATAAAAGAGGAATGAGTCCTCAATTTATAGAGTTGGGGAGAGATGAATGAACAGTTGAGATGAAAAGATTATGAAGGGTTGATATGCACTCCAAGAGAATCACATAAATTGTGTTTTCTCAAAGTCATAGCATTATGAAAAGTGTCACAATGAGAGATCTTGAGAAGACCGTGGAGGTGGAGTATATTTTCCATAAAGTTGGGGAATGTGAGTATTTTGGGGATTGTAAATGGATTTTAGAGAAGTGGGAATACAGAATAAAATATCACTTATAGAGGAAAAACATGTAAGAAGCCCATGTGGGATCTTACATGTGCATTTAAAGTTAACATGGCTTGATGACATGTAACTGATTAAATGTTTGACAATGTTAAGTTGAAGATAATGCAAGGCATTAAATCAGTTAATGGTTTGTATTGTCATTAATGTCAACTTGATATCATCTGTATGGTCATTTATAAAATGCCAAAGACTTCAGATAATTAATGGAATAAAGGTTATTCTTTCAGCAATGCATAAAAGTCAAGTATTCACTAAGTGACAGATAACACCGACGGAGTGCACACCATCGGTAAAGGCAAAGAAGAAAAGTCATAGTGATACTCGATGAGAAGAAGGCAGTGTTTCCTGACGAAGAAAAACCATAAGATGCCTGAAGAGTTGAAAAGTAGAGTTGCCGACGGACAGAGATCTCGAAGCTAACTAGAGTCACATTGACAAAACTGGCAGTTGTAATTGATGACTAACTGAAGAGTTGACCGATGGATCAAAGAGTTCAAAAAATGACAAAATACCTAGCTGGCAAGAGCTAAAGATAGACTTAGCTGGTTGTTTTCTTTATTTTACTCGACCAAAGTTAAGTGATTGATTTTAAGAAGATTTGTACAATTGGCATAAAGATAACTACAAGATAAATGAGGAGTTATGCTTTAAATCAGATTGGCTGGATTGTTTTTCACGCCAAGAATCAAGAACCAAAAATCAATGAATATTATGTCTATATAAGAGACAAGCTTAATTCATTTCTGTATCACATGAAAATGGATTAAGGGGAGTGAATAGAAAGAGCATGCTAAGAAGAAACTGATGGAGAACAACTTCATGCAGTACTGATCAATCAAGCTGAAGGAGAGCTAAGGAATTTTGTAGACACTGACAACCAGTGAGCACATCATCACAGAGAAGAAAGTATGGAGCAAAAAACAATTGAATTAATACATTGATCAGAGAGGTAATGTACTTAAATAGATCTAAAAATCTGCAATTCATGTTGCATTAGAAACAGGTCATTTTATTTCAGTTTAACGATTGAAGCATCAAGTCTCTTAACAAAGCATGACTTAATAGTCTTCTATATATTGAGGTACATCCCAAGGAGTGCCAAAAAGGTTGATTCATGAAAGTAGCATTGGATATGCCCAATGCCTATTGATAGTCTAAGAGAGAGGCTGATTCAAGGATGGCAGCATTAG
>MU224301.1:1740692-1781357 GCA_018584345.1 Thuja plicata
ATGTTTGGATCATAGATAGTGGCTGCACTCATCATATGACCGGTGATAAGAAAAAGTTTGAGACTTTTGAATACTACAAGGGTGGATCAGTAAGAATGGGAAATGACACACCTTGTCTAGTTGAAGGGAGAGGAACAATAATGTTGAATAACCAGATAAAATGTGAAAATTATTTTTGGGTAAATGGATTGAATTATAATCTATTGAGTGTTTCTCAGTTGAATAATTCAGGGAAAATATCTTCAACAAATCTAGAAATTTGATTGGTACCGATGAGAAGACAAAAGGTAACTTATTCTATCTGAATGATACTGAATCCACTTGTTTGATTGCTACAAACGAAGACATATGGTTGTGGCACAAAAGACTGTGTCATGTGAACTTTGACAAAATCATAAAAATTAGCAAGAAGAGAAATGTCAGAGGCTTACCGACAATGACCAAGCCCAACAACATCATGTGTAAAAACTGTCAAAAAGGTAAAATGACAAAGTCTAGTTTCAAAAGAAAGACCCATACATCTGATGCAATTCTAGAATTAGTCCATACTGATTTATGTAGACCCATGAGGACAAAGATTTATTATGGAGATAGATATTTTATTTTCTTTGTTGATGATTACTCTAGAATGACGGCAGTTATGTTTCTAAAAGATAAATCAGAAGCATTTAAGATGTTTAAATGGTATAAGGCTTTGATAGAGAAACAAAGTGGTAAGGATCTAAAATTTTTGAGATTAGATAGAGGAGATGAGTTTATATAAGATGAATTCACTGAATTTTGTATTGAGCATGGTATAAAAAGACAGGTTTCTGCACCAAGAACACCACAACAAAATGGGATTACTGAGAGAAGGAACATATCAATAGTTGATTGTGCTAGAACATTGATGATAGAAAAAGGCATCACCCAAATCTTCTGGAGGGAAGCTATCAATATTGCTGTTTACACACTTAACATAGTACAATTGAAGAAAGACACCTTATGAGCTATGGTATGGATACACACCCAATGTGAGTTATTTCAAAATTTTTGGCAGTCAACGTTATACCTTAAAAGATGATAGAAATGGAAAAATTGACTCCAAGAGTGATGAAGGAATTTTTATAGGGTTTTCTACCAATAGAAAGGCTTACAAATGTCTAAACAAAGCCTCTAACAAAATTGTTGAAAGTGCAAATGTAAAGATAGATGAATTTGCAGAGAAGAATGAATAGGAAAGCACTAAAGAACCAAAGGACTACAATAAGTTCACTTACATCGAGGAACCTGAGACTCTACCCTACCAAAAATGTAGAGCCCCTGAGCTACAAATCATTGCTCCCGAGCATCAGGCTGCAAATACTGACGGTCAGGATAATGATCAAGATAATGTGCAAGGTGATGAAGAATAGAATGAAAATCAAAATAATGATCAAGCTGGTAGACAAAGGACTATACCTGTACTTGCAAGATATGTAAGAAGGAACCATCCAGAGGTCTAGATTATAGGAGATAAGAAACTTGGTACAAGAACAAGAAGTAAGTCTTTAAACTCAAATTGTTTAATTTGTGAGTTTGAGCCAAAATCTGTCAAATCTACACTAGATAATAAGGAATGGATAAGTGCTATGAATGATGAGATTGAGAAGATTGAGAAGAAAAAAACATGGTCACTTGTGCCAAGACCAGATGAAAATAATTTCATCGGTACAAAATGGATAATCAGGAATAAGTTGAATGAGAATGGAGAAGTCACAAGGAACAAAGCAAGACTAGTATGCAAGGGGTATGCACAAGAGGAAGGTATATAATATGGAGAGACCTTTGCACCCATTGCTAGGCTAGAAGGAGTAAGGATATTACTTGATTATGCTACATTCAAAGGATTCAAGGTATACCAAATGGATGTCAAGTTAGCATTCCTAAATGAAATACTTGAAGACGAGGTATACATTGAACAACTAGAAGGGTTTGTTGATCCAATCAAGAAGGAAATGGTATGTAGACTTAAAAAATCCTTGTATGGATTGAAAAAAGCTCCAAGAGCCTAGTATGAATGACTTCATTCCTATCTAATAAGTATTGGATTTGTAAGGACTAGTGAAAACAATAATCTTTATTTAAAAGAAGATACTGATGCTAACACCCTGATTGCTGAAAAATTTGTTGATGACATCATATTTGGAGGCAATGATATGCTATGCAAATAATTTGCTAATGAAATGAGCAATGAGTTTGAGATGTCTATGTTGGAGAGATCAAGTTCTTTCTTGGTCTCCAGATCGTGCAACAAGGAGAAGGTATTTTCATTACACAGTCCAAGTACATCAAAGAGGTCCTAAAAATATTCAATATGGAAGAATCCAAACTAGTTGGAACACCGATGACTACTGGATGTAAGTTGACAAAGGAGGACAAGAAAAAAGAGGCAAATCAAACTTTGTACAGATCAATGATTGGAAAACTCATGTATGTTGTACACACTAGACCAGATATTGCACATGCAGTGGGAATTGTTGCTAGATTTTGTGCTAACCCCAGGGAATCACATATGACTGCTGTAAAAAGAATTCTAAGATATCTAAAGAATACTAAGGAATTTGGCTTGTGGTATAGAAGAGAAGGCAAATTTGAGCTAAAGGTGTTTGCCGATACTGATTGGGTTGGAAATCTTGATGACCAAAAGAGCACAACTAGAGGAGCATTCTTTATGGGTGAAAGACTTGTCACATAGATTAGCAAGAAGAAGGGATGCATATCACAGTCTACTGCAGAAGCATAATATGTTTCTACTGCTGCAAATTGCTCAAATATTGCATGGATCAAACAATTTCTGGAAGGTATGCATATGAAGATTAGAACCAGTGACTATATATTGTGGTAAAACCAGTGCAATAAACATTTCCAAGAATCTAGTCATGCATGCAAAGACTAAACACATTGCCATCAAGTATCATTACTTGAGAGAACAAGTTTAATAAAAAGAGGTGATACTTGAGTATGTGCAATCAAAAGAACAATTGGCTGATATCTTCACCAAGCCACTGTCCAAGGATACGTTTGAGTACTTGAGAAAGAGACTAGGGGTCAAACCCTTGTCTACTAGTCAGTAAAAGATTGAAGGTTGTATCAGCCTACTTATTATCAGAATATCATTTATGTTGATGCAAGCAAAGAGAAGAACTTCAAATCTACATCTATATACAGACAGGTATATATCATAACTGAGCACCACAACATATTGTATTGCTGATGGATAAGGGAAATTCAAGGAATATATTATGGATAAGAGGAAAATGATTGTTTGACATGAATTTCAGATACTTGTAACAATTGGTAACAATATTTGTTTGGCATTATTGTCAAAGGGAGAGAAAGTATCCATATTTTCACATTATCACAGTCTTCAGAAAAAGAAGAGAGATTATCCATTATCAGATTACTCCAATAGGGAGAGATTATATCCTAAGGGAGAACAAATTGTATGAAGGAGTTAATACAAAGGGAGAGTTGCTGACAAGACAAAAAGATATCACAAAAGAGAGAACAGTCAAAGGAGAGAAATTGACACAAGAAGAAGATTCAACACATCAATAAACAAAAAGATGCAAGAATCAAATCTAAGCTAAAATAGAGCTTACCAAAGTTCAGACATTTATCGATTATCAAACAAAGATTGGTAGTTTGATGAATCTCAACAATTGTATTAGAAATAGTATAGTGTGATAATATACTAATTAAATGTTTGACAATGTTAAGTTGAAGATAATGCAAGGCATTAAATCAGTTAATGGTTTGTATTGTCATTAATGCCAACTTGATATCATCTGTATGGTCATGTATAAAATGCCAAAGAATTCAGAGAATCAATGGAACAAAGGTTATGCTTTCAGAAATGCATAAAAGTCAAGTATTCACTAAGTGATAAATAACACCGACAGAGTGCACACCATCAGTAAAGGCAAAGAAGAAAAGTCATAGTGATACCCGACGAGAAAAAGATAGTGTGTTGATGAGACTTTGTGACTGGGTCTGCCAATAGAGGTAAGTTATCACCGGGTACCGGAAAACTTATCCTATAAAGGTTGTCTGGGGAAATAGATTCCTCGGGTCTCCAAGCACATGAGAGTCAGGTCTTGATAGTGTGGGGGCTCAGTTGGGAAATGTGACTATTTTGTTTGAGGGGGATAGCTGGTTATCTTAACTCATCTTCTCTTGGGATTTAGGTAAGTGGGGTTTCCTGCAAGCACACATTCACTTAATAAATAAACTTCAAAAGATACTTCAGAGTTAGAAATATTTTGTCTACCTATAGTTATACCAAATATTCAAAACATCGACAATGCTCTAACACGCTACACTAAATACTAAAGAAATATAGAACCATGAGCTCATATTTAATCAATAGAAGAGCAAAAGGAGGTCATTAATCTACTTGAAGTATTAGAGAAAAGGACATAAAAAACACAAAGCATAAAATACCGTTAACCAGAGATCAGAATGCCAACAAATTCATTGATAGAACTCTTCCTTCTTCATTAACATATCTTCCAGCAAGCACTAGTGCGTATTAGAATGATGGCTCCAAGGGAGCATCTATCTACTGAGAAAACTTCAACAAATAAGGAGCATTGAGCTTTGCAACCAGGAATTGAGAAAACTAAAATGCCATTAACTATGAACTGTAAAATCATCAATTTCACCGACCCTTAGAATGAGGTTGGACTTACTCTTTATACACCAGATTTGACCTAAAACTTAACCTAACTTATTTTAGACTTTAAAATATAATACTATTTTCGGTGGCTGGTACTACCTACACCACTCTACAAAAGACCTCGAGATGGAAAAGGTCTGACATGTCAGAAGAATAAGACAAGAAGAGACGAGTGGAAGAATCAACCTCGAAAAGAGAGGTGGGAAGAGAAAGAAGAAATATGATCCCCCGAGGATCAAGGCTACATGCCTCATGAATGGGAGGGTGGCTCACTGTATTCGATGTGCCACATGTAATGTTGAAGCGGCACCATGGGAAGACCATTTGTCAGAAACCCTCTTGTTGAGCCGACATGCCTTATTGCAGTTACCTACCTTCTGACAACCTTTATTAACTGCCTTAAAAGTGAGCAATCAGACTTGGGAACTGGGACACAGGTCACTTAAAGAATAAAAAAATGTGGGATCCAGAATTCTAGGATGCGAGAACTTACGTTTCAAAAGAATGAATGAATACAACCGATACATGGTTGGCGAGACTCTCCAGATTCTGGAGAACTTTATTGTCCTTCATGATTTTTCCCAAGCCTCCAATACTTGGCCTATGCTTTATTCATCTACACTTCTGATGCTATCCCAATGACTGTGAACAACCTCCAATGCTTCCTCAACATCTCCAGCCCCATTCCATAAATAATCCACCATCTTGATGGCATCATGTGATCAGATCATTATTTTTGACAATCTAGATAACCTACCCTGATCAAAATCTCTGGCAGGTAGATACATGGACTCCATCCATGCATCAAACTTGCTAAGGACGTAGTCCTCTGAGGTACATGTCTCAGTGGTGAAGGGTTTGACTTGTGATACTCTAGCCACTAATGCTTGAAACAAACCCAAGGGGTATTGGGCCGCTGTCACTTTCTCTTTCAAGGCCTTAACCAGTTCCTTGCAAACCTCAATCTTGAGGACAAGTCTGGAGTACTGGGCCTAGAGGGAATCATACGATTCATCTCCCAAATTCCTTGCCTCTATGACAACTTCTTCTCCTATGTTGTGGATTTATTCTAGCCCGACATTCCATTTTTCATACTTCACTAAATCTTGCTCCCATATAAGAGCAGAGCCCTTTGCTTGGCTAAGAAGAGCATTGACCCGATAAAGGTCTGGGAGGGACACCGCCAAAAATTGTCTCATAGTGGTCACTTGCTTGGAAACCCACCCATCTAAAGCTTGTACCTTCCTCTTCATGATCTGTAGAGAATCCACATCGCCCTGCACAAGTGATAATATTAAGGAAGGGGTTCTGAGGTGGACCTCGGCCAAAGGCTGTGTAAGTTCTTCCAGAAGTGAGAGGAGATTGGCATTTGTCTCTCTTTCCTCCTTCAGCTTCTGGCCTTGCTTGATGTATCTAGCCTCTATCACCTTGGTGGCTTCTTTTAGTAAGTCTAGCTCACCCTGTTTATCTCTCCTCCCCAGTTCTACTTCTGTTATGTTATAATCCCCGGGCCTCACGACCACTACTTCTATATCTAGTGGGGGTGTTGCGATGGTTGCAACTGTACTACCTCTTGGACCAGTCTGGAGAGTATGGACGATTCATTCTTTCTTGGGATTTTTAGCCCCTGCATTCCTGGCCATCATTTTGGTCAACGAGAGTGTAGCGCCTGATGTCGCTGCTGGGGTCTTTCTTTTCTTTGATTTGACCAGCCATTGGGGTGGCTTTGCCGTTAAGACCTATTCATTGCAATTCCTTTCAGAATCTGGTAGTACATTCATGGAATGTAAATTGTCTTTGGGCTCTTTCTCTCTCTCCTATTTTGGTTCCTTTTCTTGTTCTTGTTCTTTTTCTTTTTCCTGTTCCCTGGAACCTTCAATGTTTTCTGGCATACTGGCATCTTCTATTGTACTATCTATAACCTTTTCTCTGGTCTCAATATCACCTGTATTTTCTGGGACCTCATCCCTCTCGGTGTTAGCTGATTCTATATTTTCAATGTTTGGGACTTCGTGATCAATCTGTTGCTGCTCTTGGGACTCATCGACCTCATCTGTTGGAACATTTTCCTCCATCAGGACATCCTCTGGAGGTGGGTGAGGACTCTGGCCAAAATTTAACAAGGCGGCCACCGTTAGAACCTCACCAAATGTGCTCTGGGGCACTTGATCACTTGGAGTAACCAAAGGAATTTGGAGCATTATGATCGAGGGTACGGTTGATCCTGTGGGTCCGGGTTCCCCGACCATCAGATGCTCATCTGTGTGTTGCCTTGGTATGTCTTCGGTCTCCTAGACTGACATCTTCTCCTACTTAGTCCCCTTTTGTGCCTCTTTATGGGCCTCTTGCTCGGATGTATCCTTCTCTTCTAGGATTTCCTTTTCCACGGGGGCCTCTTCTCTATCCTGAGCAACAATTTCCTCCACTGCATGACCTATACCCTGTTGGAGTTCCATGAGATCCTCCGTCGAGAAAGTGTCACCGAAGTCATCGTTTGGGGGTGAGGAGTCTGAAATATATTCTAGTTTGGGAGAGTCTGAACTGACATCTACCAGATATATATCTGACATACAGGGATTGGCAACTGCGCTTGGTGTAGGGGTCACCTTCTTCTTCTTCTTTCAAATCAGTGGAGCCCCGGTGTCTAGAATACTAGTAGACCCCACCTCAGTGAAAGTCTATTTTCTCGTCATTACCACCAATGATGGGGATACCACCGGGTGAGAAGATGCCATTGGAGCTACAAGGAGGCCGGAGAATACCTGTATACATATTTGTTGGCTAGCCAGCTTTGCCGACTCCATTTGTTGTTGTAGCTGAGCCATCAGAAGGGTGGGGACCTGGGGAGGCACTTTGGGAATCAGGACACCCTCTTTATTTTTTTCTTTTCTCATGGTAGGTTTGGAGGCCATGGAAGATGAGGAAGGTCTGGCACTGGCTGAAGAGGGGGCAGCCCGTTTGATCATTGGATTCTTTTGGGTGCTCTTAGGACACGCCCGAATGAAATACTGGTGACTTGCTTCCAAAATGGGGTGACATACCCCTTCAATTGTTAGGTCCTTAGGGGTGGCCCAATTCATTGGAGGAAGATCTAGCTTATCCAGTCCTTGCTCTTTATATGCTGGATTCTTCAACGGCCCATCATCTGAAAAGCCCTTTGGGAAAGTTTGAAGGTCAAGTGCTTTCATGAGCCATTTGCTCATTCGTGAATGCTGTCAGGCCTGAAGATCAAAATTGTCTTGGCAGTCCACCCAAAAGTCTTCAATGTCTGCTTCATGCGGTGGAGACACCCAGGGAAGTGTTGTGGCAATCTTTCCAAGAGGATCGTAGTTCTTCCGGGCGTGGTGGAATTCCACCAGCCTTAGATTTTTCAATTTACTATTTGCCTCCTGGGCTGCAGCGAGGCTGCATGTATAATTTCTGCATGAGAATGGGAATGGGGCATTGATGACCTTCAATGTAAAGAAGGCGTGCAGATCCATCATCTTCCGGCAGAACGCTAAAAGAATAATTCTATCCCCGTAATACGGGGGAAGAAGATGGGGCTTTCTGTTGAAGCATGTTACCCAAATGTAGGTGTGATGTTGGAATTGAATAAAATAGCGGCCATAGGTGCTGACCAGAGTCATCACTGCTTGTGATAGTCAGTACCTGGAATCTCGAGTAAGTGTTAGAATGTTGTGGTAAATGAAAGCATCATTTACCTGACAAGAATTTGAGAAACTGAGTTCCCATTGCACTTGGGGATAATGGTCCCATGGTGTTACCTAGCCTGACCTGTTTCCAAGTTCCCCGATTGTTCCCAAACCTAGAAAAGTCAGTCTTTATTGTGCTAGTTCCCATAGCATGTATGCCATCATGTAAAACTTGGAGTTCTGAACAACGCCCTTTAGCTACTTGTCTACGTGATTGGATATGAGGGCCGCCCACTTGAAAGTCTAACTGCAAGTGGTGATGCAGTACAAAAAGTAGTACATCCATGCCAAGAAATCCTAGGCATGGGGCAATCCAAAGATCCTGCATAAGAATACAATGCCCGCCTGGATGCGCTCTTTGAACTCCCCGTGGGGAATTTCCAACTTCATCCTCTTGTAATCCGTCTTTGAGATTTTCAGCTAGTGGCTGTTGATATGTTGCTGGGAGATAATTTCAGTGCTCTCAAACTCCTGCAATGTCTGGAGTCAATTCTGGATAATGGATCCATTGAATTGTGGGATCCCCAGCCCCGAGGCAAAAGTTTCCCCATCCAAGGTGACAATTTTTGCTGGGTACTATAGTGGCCAGGGATCCAGAAGTAGGATGGTCCAAGTTGGTGCATTGTACAATGTTTCTAGTTGGAGTATTAACTCTGGTGATTGCACCCAACAAGGAAATTTTTCCACCTTGATGATACCAGAGGTGGTGATCTGAGTGCCTAGATTATCTCCAGTGGCCTTCAGTTTGTAAATGGCTTGAATCAAGCCTTGCATTTCCACCCAAGGCCCGGGCCCTGTGTCCATTATCTCTTGAACTCTAGACTCTATCTTTGATCTGACAAGGGCACCTTCCTTGCGATATTTGGAGGTCAAGGGAAGATTTTCTAACAACCTTTCAGCCTTGGTTTTAGTGGCCGCTCAGGTGGAAGTGGTAGGCAGCTCTGTGCTGGAAGGAGGGGTGATCACTTCAGACATCTTCGATCAACTTGTCCGCAACCTGCAAGACCGGAGAACCATTAGGACGTGATATATATAAAGAATACTAGAACTCTGGGGAAATCATCGCCACCCTACACCTATTCAACAAGTGTTAGCATACATAAAAAAGTCTCAAAATACTTGTAATAGACGTGAATAGGACTCTAGGGGAAGTCGAACCAAATGACAAGGGGAAACATAGGACAAGGAATTGTTTGAGACCTGGAGTCGGATAATCTAGCCCTTGCAGTGCCGATGTGACTAGTAAGAAACTGTATTCGGCTAATGTGGGTTGGTATGTGGTCAGGTGGCAGGCAAAATAAAGGCATTAATGGAAACAAGTGGGATAACATGGGGTAAAATAAATGCCAGATGAGACACAGTTTGAATGCCCACTCGTGGGAAATTAATCCCGCCATTAAGGTGATGAGATAGAGGAGAGAGAAAGCCGCCATGGATCAAACCAGCGAGGTGCCAAGTTCGAACCATGGTGACTCCATCTCAACGAGCTCGATCTCATCAGTGAAGACAAATGACAAAGCATGAGGAACTCACAAGCTTGGATGGATATACATGATATATACATGCATAAAAATATAGAGGGTCGAAGGATGAAACACATATACATAAAATATATAGCATTTACAAGCCTTTAAAAATTTAGACAACTATACACATATATGCACGACCTAATCTAAGATAATATACATTATCAACATTAATCTACAACTGCACAGAGGGCGGACAACCCTCTCGCAGAGTCAACCCACCAACAGGAGGCGAACCAAAAACAAAACATGTAACAAAAAACCAGCAAAACAAATGAAGACCAAAGAAAAAAAAGGGAACCAATAAAATATAGAAACACCAAGAAACCAGAGAACCTACATGAGATCCGAAGAAGAGCAGGGAAAGAGCACACCAGGAGCACTCCATTAACAAGTTCTACCTTCAAATGACCATGAACAGGTACCTTGAATCAATTGGCAACAACCCGCTAAGCACAGAGTAATCACAGTTTAGTCACCTAAGAATCGCTCTGAGTGCACAAGTGCTTTTAATCATGGTAACTGTAAAAGTGGCATGTAATTTATATTTATATCCAAGGTAAAAGCAAGTTACCTCTTCCTCCGCAAACTCTGGAACATGCAAACCTCCAGAATCTGGGCCAGGGGATTCCACACAACCATATCTACTCTCGAGGAGAAGATGTTGTGGTGAAGAATCCCAAAGTCTAGAATCCGGCTCTGGAAAGAACAACAAAATCTAGGACCAGGTCCCAGAGATGTAAAAGACAAAAACAGAGAGAAAACAAACCTCACGGGAGGGAAAGCCTAGAGAAGGAAACAAAGAAAACAAAAGAGGACAAAGAAAATAAGGCAAGAGCCAAAAGCGAAAAGGGGGACCCAACATTTTGCACACCAAATGTAGGGATAGGTATGCAAGGCATAACAAATGGAAACTATCTGGGATGAATGCCTTAGCACATTTGAGAACCACAAAATCTCTAGGTAGCAAAACTGGAACCAATCATTACTCAAAGTATCCTGTCTGCAAGGCGTGAAGCGTCTGAGAAAATATAGCTCATACATGATTCAGTCCTTGGTCTTTTTTCAGTTGTGAAGTGTGTGCTTTGAAATAAAGTCAAGCTGATTACCTCTGGGAGAAGTAGAGAAGAGGCACTAAATATATCGATCAAAATTTGTCAAATTCACTCATTTCCCTCGATATCAAAGTTTCTCTGTCCTTTTTCCTTATCATTTTATTTTTTTCTGGATGGGAGGGCGGTACTTCTTTCACCATTAAGCTTAAGCTTAGCTAATTTTAACGGCAGTAATTCTTTCACCTTTACACCCACTTTAATTTTCCAAATAGGGAAGAAAAAATCCAGTCCCGGGAAGAATTTGAATGTTTTTCAAACTTGGGCCGACAGACTAGTGTGACCGATCTACCCTCAGTGTGTCCGATTACTTGTTCCTTTAGGTTTGGAGTTAACTCATTTCTAGACTTCTGGGGATGAATTCGATGAAGATTACTCATAGCATGTTACCAAACTTACAATAACTCCAGAGACTGAACCAATTCCACCATGCTAACAATAGATTCCAAGTTCACCATAATGCAAAAGGTATCATCCCAGAGACTAGATATTATGCAAAGCATACCACCCTACAAAAGGGGGGAAAAATAATGGAAACCTGAAAAAAGAAAGGACAAAGCCAAAAGCAAAACAAAAAGAAAAGGGGCGGTCCCAGAGGACAGCCAACAAAGATATTTACAAGACAGGGCACTCCAAACAGGGTACCGGGAAGGAAATATTTACAAGAAAGAAGATTTACATATAGTACAATGTTGGACAAACCTTCCTCATTCAAAATAATGCTTGAGAAAATGTCCATTGATGGGAAATGGAATGGCTTCTCCAGTCATGGTATTGAGGTGATAGGTATTTTCCTTGCAGATCTCTAAGATCAAATATGGTCTGAGCTAGAACCGTTGGAATTTGGTGTGCTTTCCTTTCTTTTCCCAGGCCTTATCCCATAAGAGGACCAAGTCCAAAATCTGAAAGGCCTTATACTGGTCTCTCCCGTCAAACCATCATTTTACTACTTCTTGGTGACGCATAAAATGTTCAAGGGCCGCATCTCTTTGTTCTTCCATTCGCACCAAATTTAGGAGCTGAACCTCCATGATATTTTCTCGGTTGCTGAATTCCTACATAAACTATAAAATTAGGATCTGTAGGTTAATGGGGAACATTGGGTTCTATCCGTAAACCAGATGGAATGGGGATGTCCCCAGGGCAGCCTTAATTCAAAAGCGATCTGTCCAGAGGGAAAACCTCATCTTTTGGTGCTAGTCCCAGGGATTCTGTTCTAATAGGTGTTTGATCACTTCAAGAAAATTTTTGTTGGTTGATTCAGCCACACCATTCCCCTGGGGGTAATAGTTGCTGGAAAAATTTAGAGTGATCTTCCGGTCATAGGTCCATTCAAGTAATTGCATCGAAGAAAATGCCAGACCATTGTCACACACTATAGCGAAGGACATTCCAAATCTTGTGACGATGTTTTCTTCTAGGAATTTTATAACTACGTCTGCCATATTGTTTTTACAAGGTATTGTTTCAGACCACTGGGTGCAATAATTGGTAGCAATTATAATGTACTAGTGGTTGACAGACGAGTTGGGGTTGATTTCCCTAATAAAATCAAATTCCCATTGGGTGAAAGGTCTAGCTTCGAAAATCCGCTGTAAAGGCATAGCCAGATTATGCTCACAATGTGCCACAGTTTGGCAAGTATGACACTTCCGAATGTGAGTATAGACATATTTGAAGATACAAGGCCAATGATATCTGACCTGGAGCATCTAATGGGTAGCGGTGTCAGCTGATCGATGGCCAGTTCCAAACTTCCCATGAAATTCTTTGATTATTTTTGCAGCTTGAACCCTATCAATGCATCGGAGGTACACTCCCTCATAGTTCCTGTGAAAAAGTGTGGCATTTTTTATCATGAAGTGTGCACTTTTCAATCGTAGGGCACAACATTTGTTTGGAGGAAATCCCTTCGGGCATCTATTATTCAAAAACAAGTACACCATGTATGTGTACCATGGATCCTAAGTGATGGACTCCATTGTATATGTCTTACATTCAATGTGGGGAGTCTCTTCTACCATCGCTCTACATAGTCCCTGGCCTCAGACTATCTTCATGGGTTGCATTTCCAAATCATATTCCTAGAGGATGGCCATCCATTTCCCCTATCTCTCACCCAATTCACTCTGCATTAGCAGAGACTTTACTGCCTGGTCCGGGATGATAGCATGCACCTTACTCTAGAGAATATAATGCTAGAATTTCTTCATGGCGTGAACTAGAGAAAAGGCCTACTTTTCCAAGGGTAAATACTGGACTTCGACATTCTTAAAGGGGGAGCTCATGAAAGCTATTGGTCATTCTTCCCCTTCAACCTTTTGGGTCAATACTGCCATGGAAGAATGTGGCGAAGCAAAGGAATAGATATAAAAAGGGAGGGAATAGTCCAGACTAGCCAGAATCGGTGCCTCCGTTATCATCTATTTAATCTGGGTGAATGCCTGCTTTGCTTCAGGACTCCACTCAATTTTGGTATCTTTCTTCATCATTGCTTTGAGTGGTTTTACAATCTCAGCGAATCTAGTGATGAACCGCCAGACAAAGTTAATCTTTCCAAAGAAAGACCTCATTTCCTTCTTGTTGTCGGGTATTTGTAGGTTTAGCAGTGCTTCAACTCTCTAAGGGTTGATGGATATACCCTTCTTGGAGACAATATGCCCGAGAAATTTCACTTCAGTGACCTTGAATATGCATTTCTTAGGGTTGAGCGATATTCCATACCGCCAACATCTCTCACAAATCTAGGCGAGGTGGGCGGAATGATCACGCCTGTCCCAAGAAAAGACAGTCAAATCATCCATGTAGATGATTATACACTGGTTCAAAAGGCCCTCGAACGCAATTTCCATAGCCTTTTGAAATGTGGCCCCTATGTTAATCAATCCAAAGGGCATTCTCGGGTAGGAAAACGTTCCCCACTTGGTGGTAAACATCATTTTATCTCTATCTTCATATTTAACCATGACTTGGTTATACCCAAAGTACCCATCTAAGAAGGACATCATCTGTGATCTGTTCATGATTTGTAATACCTCATCCAGCGAGGGGAAGGGGTGATTGTCTTTCTTGGAGGCTTTGTTTAAATTTTGGAAATCCACACAAAGGTAGATTTTGCCACTTTTCTTCCTCACAGGGACTAGGTTGGCCACCCACATGGTGTGCTAGATGGGAAAGATTATTCGGGCTGATAATAGTTTCTGAACCTCCTGATAAATTAGAGGCTCGATCAATGGGTTGATTGGTTATTTATTTTGCTGGAAGGGCTTAGCATCAGGTTTGACTGGGATGGTATGAGTCATGATGGATGTATCATATGTATTCAGAACCTCATACCCCCACATGATCACATCAATGTATTCTTAGAGAACTGCAAGAATCTTCTCCTTCTCCTCAGGAGAGTAGGAGGTGCTAATGTGTATCATTTTCTCTTCACTGGGCTGGCCAATGTTCACTTTCTTAAATTTTCCTCCCTCAGAGGAGGATGATATCTTTTCCCAGCCCCAAGGGTCTGAGTCAAAGATTCGTTCAAGTGTGGCCATCCCTTTTGGAATGGTGTTTGTTGGTAGGTCCATGATCCCATCATCTTCATCACCTTGTCTAGTATCATCATGATCCCTCTCTTCCACTATCTGGTCCTCAAAGACACCAATATTGGCCATGAAGGCCAGGATATGTTGATCGTCCTCAAAGACTAGAAAATGGGTGACATTATATGGAATCTACGGGGAGGGGATCACCTCAACAGAAGATCTCCGGAGTTGTGAGCCAGCCATGGGCTTAAGTGTGATGGCATAAATGGCAAGGGCATCTGGTACATACTTTCATTTTTGGGGAATAAGATCAATGCCAAAGGTATCAAAATCCTCGATAAGGCTCCATGCCTGGTTCTGGTATGCTGCCAACCTCTTATCGTGATAGGTATATTGACTCTGGACTTATTTAATAATTAACTCTAAATCACCCAGGGCCTGGAGGCGAGTGATTCCTTTCCTTAGTGCAAACAAGAGTCTGAGGACCAAAGTCTTGTACTCCATGATGTTATTTATGCAATTGAACTACAGCCTATAGGACACAAGAAAGGATTTTCCCTGTGGGTTGATTAATTCCACTCTAGCCCCACAACCTTGTTTGGATCGGGACCCATCAAACTTAAGGGTCCATAAGTCATCATTTTCTATCTGGGGCTGGGAAGGAAAATTGGGTTTTGGATTTTTCTTGGGAGGGTTTGGAGGAGTTTCCTCTGGTGCTAATTTTACATGGGTGAGGTTTGTCTCTAGAGAGATTTTTGATTATGATCCCCGGTCAAGTAGTGCTGAAAAGGTGCTGCCAGCAGAAGTACTGGGTTACGAGGAATAAAAAATGTGCTCTTTCTTTCGGAGGGCATTGATGTGTTGGCTAGCAGCGGTGAGGCATGGTTCACACTCTAGCTTTGAATGTTTCTAGTAATGCACCCGGCACCAAGTGCCAGACAAGAGTGTGGCGGGAGTGGCTGTGGCACCCTGAGAGTTAACCTCAACCCTTAATTTTTCTTCTAGGTCTTGGGTTCTCTGCAGAACTATGGGATCCTCCCCAGGGGTGAAATCAAATGTTAAGATCTCAAGGGGTTGGTACACCCCAGGGGAAGTCTCATAGAATAGGACCTCATTCAACCTCCTGACTTTGGTGAGGGCTTGTCTCATCCATGGCTCACTCTCAACCCAGATCTTGTTAGATTATCCTTCCCAGGGGAGCCATAAGTGGGAGAAGTCAGTCGAGAAGTATCCGTTCAGGGACTTGGACCAATTTTGACTTAGTAACATCCTATAAGTCTCTGGGATGTCCACTACTTGGATGTCAATTGTGCTAGCTATCTTTGGGTCCTAGATGAGTTGAATCTGGACATTCTTCAGTTCACCCACCATTTTTACAACATTCTTATCCAGTTGGATTACTGCACCGTTAGACGGGGTGGGTCATAATCTGAGCTTCTGGCATATGGATAAAGGCATGATGTTTCCCGAAGCCCCATAATCTACTAGAAAGTTGTGTATATTATTTCCTTGTATGTTCAGGCCTAGTAAGAAGGGAGGATCTTCAGTGTTTCCCTAGAAGACAACTGCGTTGGCATCCTCAAAAGAGATAGTCTTGGGTGGGCGACTGATGGCTTCCAGGTTTCCCAAGAGCTTCAAAAGGGACTTCTTCTTCTCGGGACACTTAAGTAAAACCTCCATCAAGGTCATGGAGGTGGTGGTCTATTCTAACATCTTCATGATGTCAAACCTTCCTCCTAGGAATTGGTGGCTTCCTTCAGTTGGGTCCTTAGCTTGGTTAGAACCAGAACCTTTTAGAGGGATAGATCGATCAGTCATGTTATTTCGGGGAGGAGTGTCCATGGGAGGGGTGGGTGTGTAAATTGGTCCCTTACCAGCCTGAATCTGAGTGTTGTAGGGATTCCATGGGTTGGTTAAGGCATTGGCCTCAAAGGCCAGGATAGATTCATCAAAGAACCCCTGTAGTTCAGTTCCTCTCCATCTTCTACAGTGGTTCCAAAGAAGATGGTTTCACAGGAAAATTCACCATGAGTGGGCTCTTGTATAGGAGGTACAGGGGGAGTAGGATCAGAAGCTTGTTGTCTGTCCAGCTAGAAAATCATGATGACTTTCTCCAGTGTGGCACAGTTTACCTCATTGTGGGAGCCTGTGTCATGCAATCTACACCAGTTGGTCAAGGGATGGAAGTCTATGAGTGACATGAAATGGGACAGTCCAACACCACTCTGATTGATGTTTTGGTTCAAAGGTGAACCTTCGACATTGACATTATTATTCAATTACTATTGGTTAGGCTGAGGTTCGTTGTTGTAGTTTCTTCCCCTGACATTATTGTTTCATTGGCCGGAGAAAATATTCCATCTCTGGGAATTGGAATTCTGGGGTGCGTAGGACCCCGCCTTCAGTTGACCCATGACCACAGTCAGTGTGGAAAAATTCGCCAGAGGGATTCAACCTCAGTGGTCAATTGGGTGTTCATGTCATAGTGTGACGGTTGTTGTTGTTAGTTCCATGGGAAAATGACAGCGTTCACCAGAGTAGAGAGCGGCAATCCCCCAGCCGTAGACAAATGGAAGAAAGGCACTCTGGGTGGTTGTGTCTGTGGTTGTTGCATTTGCTGTGGCTAGTTCTAGGGGAAAGAGTCCAGACCCAGTGTTTTCTGAGTCTGAGATGGATATACATACCGGGCCTACTAGTCTCTTGACAGTGGTTGGGGATTCATGGCCATCATAGGGGCACCCACTGCCTGATTGGGGTTATATCCCTCGGCGTAAGAAGTTTCGCTGGGTATCATGTTAAATGGCATGCTTTGCTCAATCCTGCTCGAGGATTTGTTAAGAACATGGGACAATTCCAAGCCTAGGTTGTAAACCTTCGCCAAAGTATCCTGGTCACCGGGGGCGGTAGTTCTCCAGAGGAGAGTGGCAATGAAGGGGTCCATCACATTGAGATAGGTTTGGATAGTCATCCGCAGATGGGATGAACGGACTCGTGCACTGCTTCAAGGCATGTTGGAACTGGTGATTAAATGCTGCAAGGGGTTCATTCAGTACCTTCCTGATAGAAATGAACTAGCTATGGGACCACACTGGGTCCACATGTATGTAGAAGGTAGCCAGGAAGGCGTCCTCCATATGCTGCCAACTGTTGGCGGGAAGGTTAAGGTACCAGTTCAGTTTGTTCTATCCCAGCGAAAAAGGGGACATTTGAGTCACAATGTCTTTATGTTGGATCTAGTGTCGGTTCATGGCATCTTTGTATGCCTGTAGATGCTCTTCTATGGTTTGTGAGCCTAAGTTCTCATATCGAGGACAAATATTTTTTGGGTGTGAAGGTAAATTGTTGGCTGCACCCAGAAAATTTCCCATCGGGGACCCAATTTTCCAAAATACGTAGCCATTGGGGGCATTGGATTTTGACTAGGTTGAGTTCTAATTACCGGGATCATCTAGAGGACTTGGGTATTCTGTGGTATGCTATATCCCCAGAAAAGGGTGGCTGACTTGGCTTTCGGGGTCTATTTCTTTTGAGCGGGAGGCTCGAGTTTGGCAAACTGTCTAGGATTGGGAGCTGATCTAAGGACTCTTTCAAATCTTGTTGGTGAAAATGATCCAATCCCACTGAAGGATTGAATCCTAAAAATATGGCTTGGGGAACCCTTGGGCGGTGTAAAATCTTAATCCTCAGAGGAGGACGAGTTCATGCCCTCCTTCTAGCACTAGTTTCTGTTGACGGAACTTTGTGACCGGGTCTGCCAACAGAGGTAAGTTGTCACTGGGTACCGAGGTACTGACCAACTTCGACTGTAAAGGTTGTTTGGGGAAATGAGATTCCCTGGGTCTCCAAGCATGTGAGAGTCGGGTCTCGACAGTGTGGGGGCTCAGTTGGGAAATGTGACTATTTTGTTTGAGGGGGATAGCTAGTTATCTTAACTCATCTTCTCTGAGGATTCAGGTAACTGGGGTTTCCTGCAAGCACACATTCAATTAACAAATAAACTTCAAAAGATACTTTAGAGTTAGAAATATTTTGTCTACCTATAGTTATATTAAACATTCAAAACATCGACAATGCTCTAACGTGCTACACTAAATACTGAAGAAATAAAGAACCATCAACTCATATTTAATCAATAGAAGAGGAAAAGGAGGTCGTTAATCTACTTGAAGTATTAGAGAAAAGGACATAAAGAAAAAAAAGCATAAAATACCGTTAACCAAAGATCAGAATGCCAACAACTTCATTGATATAACTCTTCCTTCTTCATTAACATATCTTCTAGCAAGCACTGGTGCATTTTAGAATGGTGGCTCCAAGGGAGCATCTATCTACTGAGAACACTTAACAACTAAGGGGCATTGAGCTCTACAACCAAGAACTAATACAACTAAAATGCCATTAACTATGGACTGCAAAATCATCAATTTTGTCGACCCTTGAAATGAGATCAGAGTTATTCTTTATACACCAGATTTGACCTAAAACTTAACCTAACTTATTTTACACTTTATAATATAATACTATTTCTGATGGCCGGTACTACCTGCACCATGCTACAAAAGACCTCGAGATTAAAAAGGTCTGACATGTCAGAAGAATAAGACAAGAAGAGAGGAGTGGAAGAATCAACCTCGAAAAGAGAGCTGAGAAGAGAAAGAAGAAATCTGATCCCCCGGGGATTGAGGCTACATGCCTCATGAATGGGAGGGTGGCTCACTATCTTTGATGTGCCAGGTGTAACATGGAAGCGGCACCTTGGGAAGACCATTTTTTAGAAACCCTCTTATCGAGCTGACGTGCCTTATTACAGTTACCTACCTTCTCACAACCTTTATTAACTACCTTGAAAGTGACCGGTCGGCCTTGGGAACTGGGACACGGGTCACTTAAAGCATACAAAAATGTGGGATCCAAAATTCTGGGATCTGAGAACTTACGTTCTGAAAGAATGAATGAATACAACCGATACATGGTTGGTGAGACTCTCCGAATTCCGGAGAACTTTATTGTCCTTCATGATTTTTCCCAAGCCTCCATTACTTGGCCTATGCTTTCTTCATCTACACTTCTGATGCTGGCCCACTGACTGCGAACAACCTCCAATGCTTCCTCAACATTTCTGGACCCGTTCCAAAATTCATCCACCATCTTGATGGAATCATGTGATCGGATCATTATTTTGGACAATCTAGATAACCTGCCCTGATCAAAATCTCTGACAGGCAGATATAGGGACTCCATCCACTCATCAAGCTTGCTGAGGACATAGTCCTCTAGGGTACATGTATTGGTGGTGAAGGGATCAACTTGTGATACTCCAGCCATGAATGCTTGAAACAAACCCAAGGGGTATTGGGCCGCTATCACTTTCTCTTTCAAGGCATTAACCAGTTCCTTGGAAACCTCAATCTTGAGGACAAGTCTGGAGTACTGGGCTTGGAGGGAATCATATGATTCATCTCCCAAAATCCCTGCCTCTGTGGTGACTTCTTCTCCTATGTTGTAGATTTCTTCTAGCTCGGCCTTCCATTTTTCATACTTTGCTAAACTTGCTCCCATATAAGAGTGGAGCCCTTTGCATGGCTAAGAAGAGCGTCAACCTGATAAAGATCCAGGAGGGATGCCACCAGAGATTATCTCATGGTGGTCACTTGCTTGGCGGCCCACCCATCTATAGCTTGTGCATTCCTCTTCATAATCCATAGAGAGTCCACATCGCCCTGCACAAGTGGTAATCCAGAGGAAGGGGTTTCGAGGTGGACCTCGGCCAAAGGCTGTGTAAGTTTTTCCAGAAGCATGAGGAGACTAGAATTTGTCTCTCTTTCCTCCTTTAGCTTCTGGCCTTGCTTGATGTATCTAGCCTCTATTGCGTTAGTGGCTTATTTTAGTAAGTCCAGCTCACCCTATTTGTCTCTCCTTCCTAGTGCTACTTTTGTTATGTTATAATCCTCGGGCCTCATGGCCACTGCTTCTGCATCTGGTGGGGGTGTTGCAATGGTCACAACTGTGCTACCTCTTGGACCAGTCTAGAGAGTATGGATGGTCCATGCTTTCTTGGGATTTTTAGCCTCTACATTCCTGGCCATCATTTTGGCCAACGAGAGTGTAGTGCCTTATGTTTCCATTGGGGTCTTTCTTTTATTTGATTTGACCATCCATTTGGGCGGCTGGGGTGGCTTCATCGTTAAGACCTGTTTATTGGGATTCCTTTCAAAATTTGGTGGTACATTCTCAGAATGTACATTGTCTTCGGGCTCTTTCTCTCTTTCCTGTTCTAGTTCCTTTTCTTGTTCTTGTTCTTTTTGTTTTTCCTATTCCCCAGAACCTTCAATATTTTCTGCCATATTGGCGTATTCTATTGTACTATCTAGAACCTTTTCTCCAGTCTCAATATCATCTATATTTTTAGGGACCTCCTCATCCCTCCCAGCGTCAGCTGATTCTATATTTTCATTGTCAGGGACTTCATGATCAATCTGTTGCTTCTCTTGGGCCTCATTGGCCTCATCTACTGGAACATTTTCCTCCATCGGGACATCCTCTAGAGTTGGGTGAGGTCTCTGGCCAAAATTTATCAAGGCAGCCAATGTTACTACCTCACCAAATGTGCTCCGGGGCACTTGATCACCTGGAGTAACCAAAGGTGTTTGGAGTGTGATGATCAAGGGTACAGTTGATCTTGTGGGTCTGAGTTCCCCGACCATCAGTTTCTCATCTATGTGTTGCCTTGGTATGTCTTCGATCTCATGGAATGGTATCTTCTGTTGATTAGTCCCCTTTTGTGCATCTTATCAGGCCTCTTGCTCTAATGTATCCTTCTCTTCTAGGATTTCCTTTTCCATGGGGGCCTCTTCTCTATCCTGAGCAGAAATTTCCTCCACTGCATGACCTATACCCTGTTGGAGTTCCATGAGCTCCTCCACTGAGAAAGTGTCATTGAAGTCATCGTGTGGGTGTGAGGAGTCTAAAATATCTTCTAGTTCAGGAGAGTCATAACTGACATCTACTGGGGGTATATCTAGCATACTGGGACTGGCAACTACGCTTGGTGTAGGGGTCACCTTCTTCTTCTTTCTCATCAGTGGAGCCCCGGTGTCCAGAATACTAGTAGACTCTGCCTCAGTGAAAGTCTATCTTCTCATCATTGCCGCCAATGATGGGGATTCCGCTGGGAAAGCAGATGCCATTAGAGCTACAAGGAGGCCAAAGGATACCTACATACTTATTTGCTGGCTAGCCAGCTTTGCCAACTCCATTTTTTGATGTAGCTAAGCCATCAGAAGGGTGGCGACCTGGGGAGGCACTTTGGGAACTGGGACATCCTCTTTCTCTTTTCCTTTGTTCATGCTGGGTTTAGTGGCCACATAAGATGAGGAAGGTCCAGCATCGACTAAAGAGGGGGAAAACCATTTGATCATCGGCTTCTTTCAGGTGCTCTTAGGACACGCTCGGGTGAAATACTGGTGACTTGCTTCCAAAATGGGGTGACATACCCCTTCAATTGTTAGGTCCTCAAGGGTGGTCCAATCCACCAGAGGAAGATCTAGCTTGTCTAGTCCTTTCTCTTTATATGATGGATTCTCCAATGGCCTGTCATCTGAAAGCCCTTTGGGAAAGTCCAAAGGTCAAGTTCTTTCATGAGCCCTTTGCTCATTTGTGAATGTTGTCAGGCTCAGAGATCAAAACTGTCTTGGCAGTCTATCTAAAAGTCTTTAATGTCTGCTTCATGCGGTGGGGATGCCCGAGGAAGTGCTATGGCAATCTTGCCGAGAGGATCGTAGTTCTTTCGGGCGTGGTGGAATTCCACTAGCCCCAGGTTTTTCAATTCACTGTCTGCCTCCCGGGTTGCGGCGAGGCTGCATGTATAATTCCTACATTAGAATGGGAATGGGGTGTTGATGACCTTCTTCAATGTAAAGAAGGTGTGTAGATCCATCATCTACCAGCAAAACTCTAAAAGAATAATTCTGTCCCTGCAATACCGGGGAAGAAGATGGGGCTTCCCATTGAAGCTATCACCTGAATGTAGGTGTGATGTTGGAATTGAATAAAATAGCGGCCATAGGTGCTAACCAGAGTCATCACCGCTTGTGACAGTCGATACTTGGAATCTTGAGTAAGTGTTAGAATGTTGTGGTAAACGAAAGCATCATTTACTCTGCAGAAATTTGAGAAACTGAGTTCCCATTGCACCTGAGGATAATGGTTCCATGGTGTTGCTTGGCCTGGCCCATTTCCAAGTTCCCCAACTATTCCCAAACCTGGAAAAGCTGGTCTTTATTGTGCTAGTTCCCATAGCACGTATGAAATCATGTAAAACTTGGAGTTCTGGACAACGCTCTTTAGTTGCTTGTCTACGTGATTGGATATGAGGGCCGCCCAGTTGAAAGTCTGACTGCAAGTGGTGATGTAGTACAAAAAGTAGTACATCCATGCTGAGAAATCCTGGGCATGGGGCAATCTGAAGATCCTACATAAGAATACAATGCCTACCTAGATGGGCTCTTTGAACTCCCCGCGGGAAATTTCCAACTTCATCCTCTTGTAATCCCTCTTTGGGATTTTCAGCCGGTGGCTATTGATATGTTGCCAGGAGATAAGTTCAGCGCCCTTGAACTCCTGCAATGTCTGGAGTCAATTCTAGATAATGGATCCATTGAATTGTGGGATCCCCAACCTTGAGGCAAAAGTTGCCACATCCAAGGTGACAATTTTTTCTGGGTACTGTAGTGGCTGGGGATCTGGAAGTAGGACAGTCTGAGTTGGTGCATTGTACAATGTTGCTAGTTGGAGTATTAACTCTGGTGGTTGTACCAAACAAGGAAAGTTTGCTGCCTTGATGATACCAGAGGTGGCGATCTGAGTGGCCAGATTGTCTCCAATGACCTTCAATTTGTAAATGGCTTGAATCAAGCCTTGCATTTTTTCGCAAGGCCAGGGCCCTTTGTCCGTTATCTCTTGAACTCTGGACTCTATCTTTGATCCCACAAGGGCACCATCCTTGGGATATTTGGAGGTCAAGGGAAGCTTTTCTAGCAACCTCTTGGCCTTGGTTTTAGTGGCTTCTCTAGTGGAAGTGGTAGGTAGCTCCGGGCTGGAAGGAGGGGTGATCACTTTAGAGATATTTGATCAACTTGTCCGCAACCTGCAAGATCGGAGAACCGTTAGGACGTGGTATAGATAAAGAATAATAGAACTCCAGGGAAATTATCACCACCCTACACCTATTCAACAAGTGTTAGCATACATCAAAAAGTCTCAGAATACTTGTAATAGACGAGAATAGGACTCTAGGGGAAGTCGAACCAAATGACAAGGGGAAACATAAGATAAGGAATTTCTTGAGACCCGAAGCCCAGATAATCTAGCTATTGTCGTGCCGATGTGACTAGTAAGAAACCATATTCGACTGACGTGGGTTGGCACGTGGTCAGGTGGCATGTGATATAAAGGAATTAATGGAAATAAGTGGGCTAACATGGGGTAAAATAAATGCCAGATGGAACATGGTTTGAATGCCCACTTATGGGAAATTAATCCTGCCATAAAGGTGATGAGATGGAGGAGAGAGAAATCTACCATGGCTTGAACCAGCAAGGTGCCGAGTTTGAATTGTGGCAACTCTATCTTGACGAGATCAATCTATTCGGTAAAGATGCATGACAGAGCATAAGGATATCACAAGCTCAGACGGATATACAAGCATAAAAATATAGAGGGACGAAGGCTGAAACACATATACACAAAATATACAACATTTACAAGCCTTTACAAATTTATACAACTATACACATATATGCATGACCTAATCTAAGACAATATACATTATTGACATTAATCTACAATTACGCAAAGGGAAGACAACCCTCTCGCAGAGCCAACCCACCAATGGGAGGCAAACCAAAAACAAAACACAAAATGGAAAACTAGCAAAACAAACGAAGACCAAAGAACAAAAAGGGAACCGAGAAAACACAGAAACAACAAGAAACCAGAGAACCTACCTGAGATCCCAAGAAGAGCAGGGAAAGAGCACACCAAGAGCACTCCTGTAAAAATTTATACCTTCAAATGACCATGAATAGATACCTCAAATCAACTGGGAACAACCCACTAAGCACAAAGTAATCACAGTTTAATCACAATTTAGTCGCCTAAGAATCGCTCTGAGTGCACAAGTGCTTTTAATCACAGTAACTATAAAAGTGGCATGTAATTTCTATTTATATCCAAGGTAAAAGCAAGTTACCTCTTCCTCTGCAAACTCCAGAATAGGCAAACCTCCGGACTTCGGGCCTGGGGATTCCATGCAACCATATCTACTCGTGAGGAGAAGACATCGTGGTGGAGAATCCCGAAGTCTGAAATCTAGCTCTGGAAAGAACAACAAACTCCTGGACTAGGTCCCGGAGACGTGAAAGACAAAAGTAGAAAGAAAGAAAACCTCACGGGAGGGAAAGCCTAGAGAAGGAAACAAAGAAAACAAAAGAGGACAAAGAAAACAAGGCAAGATCCAAAAGCAAAAAGGGGGACCCAACATTTAGCACACAAAATGTAGGGACGGGTATGTAGGGCATAACACAGTGTTGCCCGATGAAGAAAAACCATAGGATGTTGGATGAGCTGAAAAGTAGAGTTTCCCGACAGACAAAGATCCTGAAGCTAACTGGAGTTACACCGACAGAATTGGCAATTATAACCGAGGACTAACTGAAGAGTTGACCGACGGAACAGAGAGTTCAGAAAATGAAAAAATATCTAGCTGGTAAGAGCTAAAGATAGACTTAACTGGTTGTTTTCTTTATTTTATTCGACCAGAGTTAAGTGATTGAATTAAAGAAGATTTGTATAGTTGGCATAAAGATAACTATGAGATAAATTAGGAGTTATTCTTTAAATCATATTGGCTAGATTGTTTTTCACGCCAAGAATCAAGAACCAAGAATCAAGAATCAATGAATATTATGTCTATATAAGAGACAAGCTTAATTCATTTATGTATCACATGAAAAGGGATTAAGGGGAGTGAATAGAAAGAGGATGCTAAGAAGAAACTGATGGAGAATAACTTCATACAGTACTGATCAATGAAGTTGAAGGAGAGCTAAGGAATTTTGCAGACACCGATGAACAGTGAGCACAACATCATAGAGAAGAAAGTATGGAGCACAAAAGAATTGAATTAATACATTGATCAGAGAAGTAATGTACTTAAATAGATCTAAAAATCTGAAATTCAAGTTGCATTAGAAATAGGTCATTTTGTTTCAGTTTAACCATTGAAGCATCAAGTCTCTTAACAGATCAGGACTTAGTAGTCTTCTATATATTGAGGTACATCCCAAGGAGTGCCAAAAAGTTTGATTCATGAAAGTAGAATTGGAGATGCCCGATGCCTATTGACGGTCTAAGAGAGAGGCTGATTCAAGGATGGCAGCATTAGATGCCCAATACTAAGTGACAACCTATATGTGTAAAATCCTCTAACAAGGTCACACCTAACAGTGTGTTTTTAACTTTTAACAGGGTTGGCTCTTAACAGGGCTCACTTCAGAAGAGTGAAAATTTGGGGTACCGGTCCCACTGGTTTTTTCCTTAACAGGGTTTCCATGTTAAAATATGTGTTATGTGTGTATGGCTTATTACTTTACTATTTTACATTTCACATATGCATTTCTGGATTTATCAGTATACTCTACATATTTACTGTATTTTCGTAAATAGTTATACTGCTTATCGGTAATCAAGAAGAATAAGGACAGACAAGGAAAATTGATAGATAGTTAATCATTATAAGTATTTCATGGCATGCGTCTTGTAGGGACATAATAATCTGAGGTTTATTTGATTGGTGGTTAGAATAAGGATAAGTTACTGATTCACCCCCCCTCTCAGTTATTACTGACATGGTCTTGGTTGATTTTGAGGACTAATCTTTTTGTTTACGAATGTGCAAATGATTAGGGAGGGGATTAGGCTTAGATTAGGTTTTAATTAGTGAGAAAGTGGGCTTATTAGGAGGATGTGATGGGAGGAGAGAGAATGATGGGGGTTAATTAAGTAAATAAAGTAAATGAAGGTATTTACTTAATTAAGTGAGGATTGGCATGTGCAAGTGGGTTTTGTTAGGAGTCATGTGATCAAGTAGGATTAAATAGGATTGTTTAATCCCAAATGGAAGAATTTTGGGGTTTATGCATTAATTAAAATAAATACAGATATTTGTTTAAATTAATAGAAGAAGGGAGATTGATTAAATAAATGGTCATGGATTTCCATTAAACTAATTATATTATAGCTAATTAATTAAATTAATTTAGATAGAATGATAACATTAATTAATTAAATAATGCATAATTATTTAATTAAAAATACGAGTAAGAGAGCTAAATGTAATTAAAATTATTAATCAAAATTAGGTGTCTACATTATATGATAAAGATATTTATGTTGGATCAAAAATCAAAAGACATATGTTGAGTTATGCAAATGTGCAAGAATGTGACAATATTTTGTGGTTTTATCATAAAATTTCAAAGGAAAATGAGTAATAGATACATAATTCCTAAAGAGATTGCAGAAACTTACAAAGAAGATATTAAATTTATGGTTGATAAAGACAACTGATATGTGGAAGCTATTCTTCCTAGAACCTATTGGATTCCCAAGTTGCCTTATGAACTTTGTGGAGCTATATGGACAAAATATGTAGATTTTCTATTACAAAAACTAGTTGATCACAAAGAAAGAATGTTTGGAACTTATGAAGAAACTGCCAAAATATTTTAGAAGAAGAAGAATGATAAAAAAAAGAAAATAGAAGTTGGAAGAAAAAATTATTGGGTCCTCTTCCTGTGAGCCTAGAAAGTCCAAAAGTGTTGTTGCTTAACCTCCTATTTCTGGAGGTTTGGAGTTGTTTTTATTGTCTGCTTGATGCACCAAGATATAGAGTTGTTTTTATTGTCTACTTGTGGTTGGAGAATGGTGTAGATGGATGAAAAAGGATGATATATCTCATATTTTGTGGTCTAAATTGACCAACAATTAAAATTATAATGTATTTTGTATCAATCTGTCAAAAAATAGAATAAAAATGTACAAGAATGTTTTGATTTCTTATCATTCATATGTTTAATTTTTGTGATTTGATGATATGATTATGTTATGTTTAGGTGATATTATGTTTTTCATTTGTAAAATTTTTGGAGTTTTGTAATATCTTTTGGTCGAGATCATTAACAGGTTCATCTTTAGGACTGTCCCAAGGTGTTTTGGTCCTTACGGTGATATGTGGTGTCTATGAAAACATTCAAGATCTTAAGGAGGATGTAAACTAATGGTATAATGCTTCATATATTTCATCTACCCTTCGCATGCATTAGAGAATGATTTTTTGGGCTAATGGTCTTCATGGTACACGTTACATCAAACATGATGCAAAAAAGTTGTATGTAGTAGCGCATGAGATATTGTGAAGAGTGGAAAAATTGACAAAGGTAAAATTAGTTGCATATACATGAACATCGAATGTAATTAACATTTTGGAAAGTGCACTTTTAATTAGTTCAATAAGTATTTTTCTATGTTATTAGTTGTAATGTACCTTTCCCTGAAGAAGGTGTAATCTTTAATGTTTGCAAGCCTATTGTATCTTGTCCGAAGCTAGCGTACCTTAATTTGCAAGTCCTTCTTTAGGGAGAAGTGTGCTCCCTTGGAAGTGTACCTAAATGAATCATTGTAATATTGTTCATCATATAGTAAGTGTGATTCTCATCGTGGTTTTTCCTGCTTTGATTTTCTATGTAAAAATATTGGTGTTATGTGTTGTGATAATTCTAAAGGATCATATTTTTTCATTAGTATACAAGGAAATAGTTTTTGAACCGTTGGTTACATGATCAATGAGTGAGAGCATACAGTCAAGCACAGAGGTCACTGAAATAGTCAAGCACATGGGTCACCAAAATAGTCAAGCACAGAGGTCACTGAAAATGTCTTAGCACAGAGATCACCAAAATCAGTGAGCACTGATAGCATTATCAGCGACAAACAATTCAAAAATTAAACCGAGAGCATAGTTCACAGAGTAAACTAAGAGCACAATCTACAGACCAGACTTAGCACGAGTCTACTAAGAGACAGTTTTATTCTCGAGAAAAGTGGATCTGAGATACACATCATCTAAAGAACTTTAGTTTTAAAAATAGCTTTATGCTTAGCTATAAAACCATTTCTTGAGGATCAAGTAAAGCATAAGTAATAGTTTTAATCAGTTTACCTAATTGTAAACATGTAAAATAGGAGATCAAGGTCAATTTGTAAACCTTTGATCCTAGAGTTTTTCTTGTAAAGTGTGAAACCAAATTAGGTCAAATTTTTTGTATATATAGATGTATAATCAATCAGAACATGAGGATTGTAGCCGAAGAAGACATCTATTGATTAGATAGAGATTTTCATCCAGAAAGACACAAAAGGAAGAATTCAGTTATGAAGAACTAGATTCAAGGCTACTGAGCAGAAAAAGGTATTATCAATCACAGTAGGTTATACATATATTTTGTGAACTTAAAGGATCTGTATTTAGCAATTCAAGATTGCAAGTTATCAAGTCATAATTATTTTTGTCTAATCTCTAACAATTGTAGAAAATAGAAGAAATCCTTTAAAAAGGTGGACTTAACAGTCTTATTGTAAATCTCTTAACCGAGTGCACACTTAACAGTGTTGTTAAAATATCTCAACTGAGTAGACTTAAAAATTATAACATGTTACTCCTAATAGGGTAAGATCATCAGAAGTGATCACACTTGTAGCCTTAACCGGCACCTTCCATTCTACAGATAGTGAAGCTTTGTGGGTTTCATCCCCACCATAGTTTTTACCTTCTAACAGGGGTTTTCTGCGTTACCAATTCTTGTGTCATGTGTAACTAAGTTTCATGAATGTTTCTATGATTGTTTACATGAACTTACATTTATGTTATGATATTACATGCATAAGGTAGAAAAGAAATATGGTCAGTAATACAACAAAATACTACTAAGGATACTTGATAAAAGTTTTAAGGGTACTGATTCACCCCTCCCCTCTCAGTACAAACCATTCCATTATTCCAACAATTGGTATCAGAGATAGATCTATTATTTGGAAAAGTTTAAATCACTTGAGAGAAAAGATCATACAATGGAAAGGTATAAGCTTGATAAGAATATTGAGAATCAGAAGTTGGAGATATAGATTTTCTTTGAGAAATACAAAGAAGATAGAAACAAGATGAAAAAATTATTGGCTAAAAGAAAAGCCATGGAATCTCGCTACAATGAAACTAATTATCATGAAGAAGAGATACCTGATTTATTTGACTCATTAGGATCTGCATTTGGTAATACATCTGACACATTTGAAGGAAGCATTACAAGTTTGAATGAAATCAATCAACATCTGACTGAACAAGTGAAGGTATTGCAGATCGGTCAAGAGACATAGATGGTAGGAATGATTGGTGTTATGAATAATGATAGACAAGCTGAACAAGAAATAACATTAGCTATTGATGATAGGAGGAAGATCACTGAGAAGCTACAAGAGAAAGAAATTGAGATGCAAAGACTTACTGAACATCACATTGAAATCACCAATCAAATCATGAGGCCAACCGAGTGAACATAGAACTTAATGGAAAATTTTAAACTATTGGTGAACTAAGAGAAGAAAATGAGAAACTAAAGCATGAAGCAAGGATTCACCAACATCATAATGATATGATCAAGAAAGATGAAGATAGTACAAAGAGAATGGATGATTTTCTGAATGGACAAAGAAGACTCAACAACAATACCGATTTAGGGTATAACGAGCATGGAGAATCATCAAAACAATCTGATTAAAGAGATGTCTACACAAATCCAAGAGCAAAGACACAGTCATGGAAAACTGTGGAAAACTAGGCCACGCATCAAATGTTTATAGGAGCAAAGAAAAAGGTATTCCTGAATGACAAACACAAGCACATTGAGGTGAAAGGGTTAACCAATGCCCTACTGTTCATGAGAGAGTTCAAGATCAAATGGATACACATTGTACTTAGCTGGGTACATGATAGAAAAATGTGGTTGGATGAACCAAAAATGATCACAAAGGATGTGATTCACGTTGTAACTGGTTATCCAATAACCAACAAGGCTAAAGCCCTAAAGCATCCTTCACACCTCGAGATTGAAAAACTAACTAAGGAAGAATGGGATGAAAGAGGGTTAAAACTCTTTACAATCACTGACCCTGAGATGAAATTTGATGCATGTGTGATTGGGTACGAAATATTCCAAGCTAGCAGAATGAACATCATAGCATGTGGAGCAGTTGACACTGCTTATAAGATTGTGAATAAGGGACTTCAACTGGACTTATCCAAGCTTCTACTGAAGCAACTAGAAGAAAACATGAGGACAATTAGGTCAGCTAGATCTAATTCATGTAAGTTTGGTTCACTCCTCATGTGCACATTCTTCTATTTTTATAATTTCTTCTCCTCTATCGGTAATGTCACTTGGGACACAACCCGACAAAAAACTGCATAGATTAGTGAATTTATTAAGTTACTAGGGGATAAATTCACATATATAATGGATGCATACTTCACCGCTATCAAGGATAGAATGAGAATCCTGGCACAATTGGTTGAACAGTACAAAGATGAAATATGTTTCATAGTGGACAATGACACCACTCTAATCAAACCAGTTGTACCAAGAACAACATGGTTACCACCATTGTATTATGAGATCAACATTGATCAAGCTACAAAAGATATTGAAGCCTTACTGAATGAACCAGTGGACAAATCATTGAGCATATTTGGCACATTTGAGGAAGCCAAGTTTAGAATCAAGACTGGCTTAGTAGTGAAGAAGATAGACCAAAAGAATATAAAAATAATAAATACTCTTCAAAAGAAAATTTTGGTAAATGATGAAGAGTTGGAACAAGATGTCACCAAGGGACAGTCACCCATTGGTGAAGGTGAAGAGTTAGGTGACTCCAAGTATACTGAATCAGATGCACCACCAGCCAAGAAAGAAAAAGGTTACAAATGTAACAGCTGCATCAAGAACAAGGGGAAAGACAATAAAAGAGGAAGACTCACCACCAATAAAGAAATGTACTATGAGGAATTATCAGAAAAGAAAGCCTCAAACTGGGCAATCAACACCGAGGAAAAGAAGGAGATATATAAGAGGAAAAGAAGACAAGGATGATACTGCTAGGGATTAAAGAGAACAAACAATCAAAGAAGAAAAGGCCAAGATACCTAAGACAGTCGATGAAGTTGCAGAGTCGATCATCAACATAGGTATCTTATCACATCACAAGATTAGACAATGGCTAACCTTGTCTGCTGAAGAAAGGAATAAGATAGAAGAGGCCATAATTAAGGCAATGGTTGCATACAAGTATGCACCAATACAATTCAACAAGAATATTCCACAAGAGCTCAATGAAAATATATCAGCAAGATGGACATATGCCTTGCACATAGAAAAAAAAATTAGGGAAAGATCCGTAGTTACATACATGCCACCCGAGTCAAAAGTTGAAGAAATTGATTCAATAATGAAGGAGAATGCAAAGAAATTTTCTAAAAAGATTGGAGCATACAAAGTACTAAAAGGCAAATTAGAAGACAATGACAAATAAAGAAATGAAATTTGGAAAGAAATCTTCAATCCACTCGAGAAGATATTAGCTCTAACTGAGATACCTCACATTGAGGAGAAGGAGGCCACACCGAGCCCTGAGCATATCTTAATCAATGACACCGAGGATGTCAATCCAGTTGATTTGAAAATAGAGGAAAGTAAGGCCATGGATGATGTACCTAAAATATTACAATCATTAGGGGATACACAAAATGTCACTATAAAAGATATAACTAATATTGATTCTAATGATGATCCCAAGAATGAGGAAGATGTAAATGTTGCCACTGAGCAAAAAAAGGAAAAGGAGGCAACATATATTGCACAAGAAAATGTACCATATCACATGCCTTTATTGATACAAGCTATCAATATAATCACTGAAGCAAAGGAGAAAACACCTAAGCCTGATGCAAACATACCTAAGGAAAAAGGTGATGAACATGGGGAGAAAAAAGATACAAATGAGGAGCGGAAAGATACAAGTGGAGAGGATAAACCGAGTGATGCCACTACCAAGGACACCGAAGATACAAAAAAATTTGTAGATAAAGACAAGGTTGATGTAGAGATGTCTACTACCGACCAACAGGTCAATACAGAATAGCATACAAAAGGCCCCACACCTCCGAGCCAATCACCAAAATCAAAAGAAATAGAGAAGGAACTTGCTATGGTACTACATTCCCCTACTTCCAGCACCATACCAAAGAAGAAGAAGAAGAAGAAGAAGAGTAAAGCACCGGTCACACTTGATGAAATAATAGATATACCTGATTCTGATCCAAGGACACTGGATCCTAAGTCACTGACCAAGTATGGAGAACTATGCAAGAGGAAGGAAATACAAGACAAGATCAAGAAGGAGCACAAAAATTCATAAGTCCCGGATACTACAAAGGAAATACTATTGCAAATAGTACCTAACACTCAAATTGATCAAAATGCACCAATCCTTGTGTTAGTACTCTCAAATTTCTCCAAAATTTTGAGTGACTACACTAAACATTTCTATAAGTGCAAATTGTTGCCCTAAGAAACTTGTGGAGACAACCTATTATTGATGCTTGTAAAAATTAGCCTAATGGTTTTCATGAGATATCACTTGGGAAGCGGATTCAACACATTTAATTTAGCAAGTAAAGTGGGTTCCAACTCTCAGATTTGAGTTTTGACAAGTTTTGGAGGTAGTCACTTGGAGGCGCTCACCCAAATCTGCATATTGCACATTTCCCCATTTTATCTAGTAACCTACTTTGGAGGTCTGCATCTCTGACCAGATGGATAGGTATGACACTATGAAGTAATCCTCGATGTTGTAAACATGAAATTAAGCCTTCATATCCATTTTCAGACTCCTATGAGTTCATTTGCATAGTTTTCCCAAGCTATTGTATTTACAATTTATTGTTTCTCAGAATCTGAATTGCAGAATTATGAAGTTGCTAACTTTGAGGTATTGCAATCTGTACCTGGTTGAGTAGAATGGAAAATTGAATGTGCCCCTATATTTTAGTCATGGAAATGTGCTACCATGAATATTTTTAGGCCATGATGAATTCATTTGGGCAGTTTGTCAATCTGATTCCGTTTGTAGTTTCTAACAGTTTATTGCGGACCAGTTGCATAGTTTAATCGGAGGCCCTGGTCATGATGTTAAATATTGAATACTGTGATTGTTCATATTAAGAAAATGGTGCCCCTGTATTGTAGACCAAATTTACTACAAGTTTGCAAGTTTTTATCTCTTGAGGGTTTCGTATGTATGTTTATCCAGATTCTTTTCACTTGCAGAAATTTGTATTTCTCATGTTTTCATTTTCTGTGATTCCTAGTGGCTACCTTCAAGGGTCTGGCAAATGTGACCGGTTAATCATCATGAGCCACCTTTCTAGATTCATTCTCTCCATATGACATATTTCTAATATCCAGAAGTTCATTTTTTTAGGGGGTTGCTTGACTTATTTTTAAAGTTGAAACCAGAGGTATTTCATTGTTATTTGACAGGGTGATTTGCAGAATAATTTGAAGGGACAAATTTGATGATTGATAATTTAGATCTTGAGGTGAGTCATGAAAAACCATTGTATGAAGCTAATATGTGTGCACCAGGGATCATATTCATCAAGTATTTGAGGTCCCTTGTATGAGTTAGTCAGTTTTTATGAGTGCATTTATGAGAGCAGTTACTCCATTTTAGCACTTTGCAACATCTGAAATATGGATTTTTAATGGTCAAATGTAGATGGGGAAGTTTTTGGGAATGGTATAGACATTGGTTGAGCATGGTTTTTGATGGTACAGTCACAGTTGGAAAAGGAAAATGCTAATTTTTCAAAGGGAGTTTAACGTTTCAACATACATTTCAATTGTATTTGAAACTGAATAGTGCGACCAATGTAAAATCAAGGCGGGATTTCTCTGAGATAATGGCTCTATCTATTGATAGTTTGAAGAGCTGTTTAAAACAAAGCAATTTGGAAATGGCCTACACATGTTTCTATGGAGGAGCTCACGCTAAACATTCAAGGGGCTTTTGTTAAAACCAATACACTAAATGCATGTTGATAGAAGGTTGCATAGGATTTCAAGAGGCGTGTGTAGTGAATTAAAGAGAACTTATTATGCAAAGAAAGGCAAATGTCAGCAATGGTTTGGAGGTTGCGTAGAGAATGTGGAGGAATAAGAAACAAATTGCAAAATGAATATGGGATCCAGCTGCGCGAAACAAAGAGGGGAATTTTAAAGTTTTTAATCAAACCAAATCAAATGTGTGATTGAAAGCTTGCACTGGAATGTAGAGGATGAGGAAGCCTGTGCAGGGGAGTGGAGAATGTTGATTTGAATATTGTAAAAACAATGCAAGTCATAAACATCAAGTAGTGTTGCGTATTGAATTGGAGATGAAACCAAGGGTATCCATGCTAAACATAGAGGAATTAAAAAATTTTAATCCAACTGGCAATTGCAAATACAAAGTAGCCAGCGCAGCGTTTGATATATGTTTTAAACATTTACAAATTTGTAAATGTATTTGTAGGCATTTGAAATGTGACTAATAGAAAATGTATGCGGTAGGAGAAAGGTGCGCAACACATGTGAGAGTATAAACAAGGCATGTAAACTATTTTTCTTAATGCCTCATCTCCAATTGAAACCCCATGTGCTACTTGAAGTAAAGCAGGTTACAGACCAATGCAAATGGAAAATCCATAAACAAAACAAAAGAGGTGTACAGCCAAGTAGCAGGAAGGCTACACACAGCCACAAGAAGGAATTTTTTTTAAAATATTTGACACACTTACACAACATTTGCAATGTGTATGAGGAGGACCCCACAAAGAAGTTGCACGTGGTCTTTGGAAGGAGGCAAAGCAGTTTTGAAACAAAACTAAATTCTTCTAGTGCAGTATAGAATGGAGATTGGGTAAGTTGCAAAGGAGACCTCCTGCACAGCATTACAAGGCATGAAGCCAGTCCACAATGAATGGAATCCACCAGAAACCGTGCAACATGCCAGGAAAAAGCTTCAAATCTTTGAAAATTGGATAGAGCATTTATCCCACATTCATTGGGCAAGAGGTTTTTCTTGTATTTTTATAATACAACGCACAGTTTTATTGTAAATAAAGAGCCAAGAGGCCCTTTGGTAGGCCCCTTGGCTGGAGGAATACAGTACGTTGGTGGACCCCCAATTTTAGTGCTAGAAATCAGAAAGACCTTTAAAACATCCAAAAACATTATCCCACATTGATCCCAAAATGGACTACAGTAGTGTTTATAAGAAAAAAGGCTCTCATATTGAAATGTGAAGCAAAGAGGAAGCTCTCTCCATGTGCAAGGACAGATGGTACCTCGGGAAGCATGCCCAGATGGTCGACACCCAAATTTTGCAGGTGAGATGGAGGAAACATGGCGGACACATGGCACCTATTTGCACACTCACATTGAAAAAGGGAGGACCAAAAAATTGGCTCACGATTGCGTGACTGAGCTCGTCGTGCTAGTTTGACGAGCTACCTGGAATGATGTGTGAGCTCGCGATCGAGCTAGTCACGGACCCAAAAATTGGCTCATCACACAGTCATGCATGAAGATCAAGATGACCGATATGGCTAACGGGTGAGCGACCGAGCTCGTCACGCAGTCGTGTAGCATCCAGTCGCTTAGTCACAAACCCAAAATTTGCTTGTTGTGCAGTCACGCATGAGACCCAAGGTGATGAAAAAGGCATGGGAGTGCGCAATCGAGCCAGTCGCACACTCACACAAGGTTTACATTGAAGTAAAAAGGTGTTGCGACTGAGTGATCAAGGCTAGTCACGCACTCGCACAGGATATGCAGAGGTGAATTTTTAGAGCCAACCGGGAGGTGACACTTGGCAAGATCTGGTGAATTGCACAGGAAAAAGGCAAAAATGAATTAAGTAATCTGTGCAGAATATAAAATCAAAGTTAAAATTGCAGAATGATATAGTTTAGACTATATTGAAAAAATTCATAAATTTAAATGATGCACAAGCAAAAGAATGATTTCAACAGATGATCAAATTTTTTGCAAACATATAAGTATCATATATCACCGAAAAGGTCTTGAAATGAGGATTCTGATTTTGAAAGCCTTTTGAGTGTAGCTCAAATCAAATTTTGGAAGTTATAGAAAGAAGCAGTTGTATATATTTTCTGGGGGAAGAAGGACAGGTGTCAGTGAGTGAGTTTGTTCTCCTCACTTTTCTATATCTCAGATTCTTTTCAATTGTACAAGGATGGTGAAATTAATGCTGCAAAGAAGCTTTTTGATTTTGTGTGTCTGGTTTTGAGTTCTTTTTTATGTAGATGTATTGAATCAGAATTTTTTAATGAAAAACAAATGGAATCACTTACCATTATTTGTCTGATGTATTTGTGTTTGATCCTAAACCTTTGTGCATAAATTTGTAAGGCATTTTAGTGCACTATTTATAAGGTAACTATGAATTTGTGTTTTAGTTTCTTTCAAGGAAAGAGTAAATCTTATAGACAAGTTCAGAGGTTTCAAGGTTTCACATGAATCTGATGTCTAGGTGTTGGAGTGAAAAGAATGATTTGTATTGCACTTCATTTGGGTCCTGTATGTTTGGATTTAGAGGGTTTTCTGTGAATGTATGTTTTTATGACTCTGTTGCCCAATAGACAAGGCATGACTGGTCTTTGCTTCTTTATGAAGTTGTCATCATCAATCCATTAAATCAATTCAATTTACTTTTCTATTTAAAGAGCTATAAATGAATGTCAGATTTAGTGTGATGGGCAGGAATCCATCTCATGATTCACTAAAAGAAGTGAAGCCAATAGGTACACCCGCTCGAGCCTTTGAGCTCAAAGTGTAGGAGGATTGTTTGATCCTCATTAATTAGCCTTTTCCTTGACAGGGTTAGGGAAAATCTCTAACACCTTGATCAACTACCAGTTCTTACCAAGGCTATAACATCACAGAATGTAGAAGCTGACAAGGTAATTGAGGAACGTGCAAAAGAGAAGTGTCACTACAAGCTCATGGAGAGGATCGACCAAGAAGTGACAGAAAAAAAGGTAAAATTTTCTAAGCTAGTAACTACATTGGAACCAATAATATCAGAAGTAGTTAACTTAGTTCAAAAGTTGTGCACACTAGAACATTTCACTACTGAGCATAGTGAACAGATAGCTAAAATAGATGAAGATCTTAAAGCTAGTGCACAAAGTCTCACAACTGAGTAAAATGCATTCCTATTGCATTATGAGAAGATTGTAGAATCAAAATGGTTGAGAGTTGAGATATAAAAGGATGAAAGAAAAATCAGAGATGAGGTAACCGAGCTCAAATCTATGTTACTACTGAATGTCACATTGTTGTTAAAACACATGACTTCAACAAAGACATTAATTGCCACACCAGAGATGTCAGTCACTGAGAGTATATATGACATGCACGCCAGACTCACTTTGGAGCACATGACCCTCGAACACCTCAAGGAGCAATGGGACGAACAGATGGCAGACATTCAAAAATCTCATGCCCACATATTTGACAAGCTGTAAGTACTACACCTTTGTCATTATTTAAAAAAAAAAAGTGGGAAATATATGTGTAACATAAGAAAATATGATGTATGTTTGAAATAGATGTTGTTACATTTGAAATTAGAATGTTTATTGAAATGTGTGGGGAAGATAAGATGTTCCTTTTATCCTTGGATACACAAAGGAAGGATCCAAATTCATTAACCCCAAAGGAAGGATCAATGCATAAATGATTCAATCAATTGAAAATAAGAATAAAGAAGATCTTAAATTTCGTTTATACAAAAGAATGTGTGATAGATCTAGAAAGATTAAGAACTTTAATTGAAATGGATAGGATAAAAGTACTAACCTTGAAATGTTACAGATATGAAGAATGCTATTTTTGGGGGTATGCACTGAGTTTATGGAAAATATGAGACCAGATCTGGAACAGAAATGCAGAGATGAACAAAACCCATAAATATTTTTCTGATCTCACACAGTTCTGATTTTGACCCTCAAGTCAATGTCACCATTGACCCAAAATTTTTGATTCTGACCTAGGGAATAATCGACCTCAAAAGTCTCTACCAGTAAATTTGTTTCTGGATCCCAATAGTTTTCCAAAAAGGGTATCCGAATCTGCACTCTGATCTGTTGTTCCGAACCTGTCCCTGCAAGAAAAATAGTTTGTTTGTTGGGGAGAGGGGTTTTCCTTAGTCAAACCCCGATTAAGGAATTAAACTTGAAATCAATAATTGAAATAAAGAATGTTAGCAAGTAGTAGAAGTAAATCTAATAATGAAGCTAAGATATTCAATATATATGCAATTGTATTTCGAATGTAAACAAGTATGTAAATATGAAAGCTTGGGCTCAATACTAGAAACCATAAACTTCCATGATTGTATGCTTGGAATCCACCTTGAAGAGAGGATGAATGAGTCTTGAGGATGCACAAATGATCTTGAAGGAAGATCACACCACCATGATGGATAGATCTAGGGCTTGAATGATGAATCTTGAATGCTTGAACCAAATCCCTTCAAAGAATTGAAATCTTGAATCCTTGATCTTCAATGGAGAACTTGAATTCTTGAGAGGAAAACTTGAACACTTTGAAGGCTTGAAAATATGTAGAATAATGGATGCTTGAACTTTTTTCTTCTTGGATAGTAGATGATTTGTGTTGGAGATTTGATTCTGAACAGTTGATTGATTGTATGTTTGTCATTGATGACAACATATAATACATAGCAACACTTCTGTATGTACTTATCCATATGATGACATGAAGACTTGCATGGATAGATACATGTTATTGACATGTTTATTATGCTATGTTCATACACACAGAACTAGATATGATGTTTCAGTAAAGATATGTAATTATGTTATTGACGGTTATAGTTCTGGAGGAATAACGGTTTAAGGCTGACGTATGTAACATGTTTATTGAGTTGCGTCTATCTTTAGGATACGTGTGTGTATATTCATAATGAGTTATGAGTTGTTGATATTAATCTAAAGGTGCCAAACGTATTTCAAGAAGATTGCAAAGTTATGGTTAAATTGGTGAAGCCAACTTAGTGAAGTGACACGTCTATTCAGTTTATACTTGCGCAGTTGTAATTATGCTTGCACGCTTAGTAGAGTTGACAAGGATGTTAAGAAGATTTGTCCTAAAGGTCCCATGATCTCATACTTGGTGTATATACTTATAGAAGGTCATTTGTGATGAGAAGAGTTGTGAAAGCCAGAGATAAGAAAAGCAGAGCAGAGTGTTAAAGCAGCAGAGCTATATTATCATATGTTGATAATATAGATATTGAAGTAGAAGCTTTCAAAACATAGAGAAGATTTTTGTAGTGCTTTACAAGAGGTTAAAGCATCGGCACACAAAAGGAACTGATCAGACAAGCAATGTCACAAACAACAATTCACCTTGTTGATACAATGTGTATCAAATAACCAGAAGGTTGTAGCCTTCACCATTTGGACAGTGAGTCCTTGGACAGTGAGTCCACCACCCCTAATAGGGTTATTGTAAAAGAATCCTAATAGGGTCAGACCCTTAACCAGGTCACTATACTACTGCATTGTAATGAACAACTCCTAACAGGGTTGAAAGATCTTTTAACAGGGATTACTACAAACATCATAGTTCTTTGTGGGTACTAATTCCCACCGGGGTTTTTACCATTTGGTTTGCCCGTAACCAAATTGATGTGTTGTGTAATGTGTTATCTAAATGTGCATTTACTTTGTATCAATCTGGATTAATAAGTATAAGAAAAGATAAATTTGCTGATAACTGATTCACCCCCCCCCCCTCTCAGTTATCCCTGAAGTATTCTAACAATTGGTATCAGAGCCAA
>MU224301.1:1790823-1800913 GCA_018584345.1 Thuja plicata
GACCCTCAAGACCATTTGAGAGAATTTGGTGCTCTCTCCATGGAATTCATGCATGACACAACCTATCTTATGTGTCTTTTCCCATGTAGTTTGGGAGGATCAGCTATGGAATGGTTCTCTAGACTACAAACTGGCATCAAGAACTTTGACGAAATTGCCAATTTATTTCTACAACATTATTCTCACAACATCCAACATCTGGTTCATATTCAAGATCTTTGTAACTTGAAACAAAATAATGGGGAATCCTTCTTGGCATTTCTCCAATGATGGAGACAACTCTATACATGATATTCTCGCAAGATACCTGAATCAGAAAAGTTGGACATCTTTCTCGATAATCTTCTTCCCAACTTTGGGTATCAAGTACAGTTACAAGGTCCTCTAACCTTTGATGACATGATTAAACAAGCTGTAAGAATTGAGACATTTATGATCAAGAAAGGAGAATTGACCTTACACAAGGAAAATATACAAGGGTCTTCTTCCTCAAGCAAAGATAAATCCAAATTTCCCAACAAGAACCAAAATGTTATGAATGATGGTGTTGTAGACAATGTGACTGCTAAGCCTTCCAAGGCTGACTTTAATCTCACTACCATGATGCAAGCAGCCAAAGCCACTGAACAGGCTATGGAAAAATCCAAACTGAGTACTTCACGATTTTCTGGACCTAAACCTTGGGCTCCTAGGCCCAAGCATGAGTTCACACCTTTAGGAGAACCTCTTGAGGCAGTTTACAAGACTCTTGTAGACAACAATTTACTTACTCCATTGGATAATCCACGACCTTATGATTCACAACTAAGGCCCTCTTGGTGGAATGAATCCGCTTATTGTGATTTTCACCAAAACAAAGGTCATAAAATAGCTACTTGCTTTAAGTTGCGGCATACAATCCAGGATCTCATCGATAGTGAAGTTATTGCTGTGGGAAGTCATAACAAAAACTCTGATCACCAAGCTTTCAAGGATCCATTCCCTCCTCATGGAAAAGGTGAATCATCTAAAGGCAAAAATACTGATGCTAAGGTCAACTATACTTACAACAATAATGACAATGTCATTAATATGGTTGAACCTATTGACACTGAATACTGTAATGTCCTCATTCTTAAGGGAAATGAAGATACTTCTAAGTCCAAAACACCTTTCATTTTGTGAGGGTCTACACCTCAGTCTTTTGAACGAATTCAATCTCAAGTGAGTGCTAATATTGCTACTCGATCTCATGCTAAAGTCATTCTTAAAGGCCTGAGCCTTCTATATCTACATCAACTCAACCTTTAGACAAAGCTAAGGTTGATTATGCTACTAAGAATCCCAAAGTGGGTTCCTCATCTAATGCTACCAATTACAACATTCTTGATCAATTACAACGCACTAATGCTCATATAACTATTTGTGAGCTCCTGAAAATCTCCCCTGCTCATAGGGAAATCCTAGACAAAGCCCTCACTGAGGAAAATGTCCCAAAAGATCTTGATCTCAACCGGTTTCAATCTATGGTAGGTCACTTCACCTCCTCACATTACTTGTCTTTCTCTGAGGAAGATGACCACTCTTTGAGTCACCCGCATAATAATCCTCTACACATTGAAATCATGATAGGTTCAAAGCATGTTCATTGTGTTCTCATAGATAACGGCGTTGGCCTAAATATTTGCTCTGCTAGTTTCCTTATTGAGTTAGGTTATGGAGAAGATTGCATTGATGCTCGCAAAAATATTACCATTAAAGCCTATGATGAGGAGGAATGCAAATCCAAGGGTTTAGTTGTTTTGCCAATTAGAGTTCATCCTGTTGAATGAGATGTTATCTGTCAAGTGCTTGACATCCCTTTGGCATACAATATCCTGTTAGGAAGGCCATGGATCCATGAAATACAAGCTGTCCCTTCCACATACCATTAGTGCATTGAGTTCCCATTCCAAGGCTCTGAAGTGACTATACATGCTAATACATGCTATGATTGCAATTCCCTCACAAAATCTGCTGACATCCTTGTACCTACCAACAGAGAATCTATTGAAATCCTTGAGGATAAATTAAACGAAATGGAAAAGAACTTGACTCTCAAAGAGACTGATATGGGAGGATATCATATTGGACCTGTATTATCTATTACATCTTTGCCTTTGTCTCCCCATTCTTTTGGGAGACCTTCTGAGAACACTAAACCTTCTACGGTTTCTCCTCCAACAAAGTATGGTGGTACCTTTGTACAAGCCACAGTACCATTAGAAGAAGAAGCTAAAAATAGAGCTATAAAAGCTTGGATCTATAAAGGAGAAGACAATTTTGACAATGCCCCTCCTTATGACATGAAACCTGAGAAATATGGTAAAGGTTTATCTATTATGCAACATTTTGGCTATACAGGAGAGGGTCCCATAGGTGTGAATCATAAGGGATTGATTGCACCACTTGAGGCCATTAGTCATAGAACACATGAATCTACAGGTATAGGCTTCTAGAAACTCACATTCCAGCTGGGAATAAACAATTTTGTACCTCAAGAAGACAAGAAACCAACACCTGAAGATATACCTAAAATTACAGAACCTGAACACAACTCTGATGAGGATACTTTTCCTTATCCTATTCCACCAGACCTGGCAGCATTCTTTTCTGAGCTAGATAAATTTGTACCATGTGTCAGTATAGTAGACACTGACAGTGATTCTGACACCACCACTTCACTTGCTCCATTAACTTATGAGGAGTGGAAAAAGAGATATACTCTAAATCCTAGTCATCAAGGTGATTTATACATACCACCACCCTTTCAAGAATAGTTTGATCAGGAATTCCAGTCACTTCTCCTTACACAAGAGGTGACTGATGCTACAAACACTACTGAGGTACCTAGGTCAACATGTGCTCATCCAACTATAGAAGAAGTTCTAGGAAGAACTCATCCCAACTGGGGACAAAGAGTTGATTTTAGCCATGTTCCTTATATGAGACCTAATGATGAAACATACTCCCATGAATATGAGTTCGACAGCTTGTCATATGCCACTTCTGATAGAGATACAAATACAGCTAATGCATATGAAAACCTTCTCAAAGTAGGTGAATGGTCTAGTGTAGGGTCACATGAGTCTGACTCCCTAGGTGTTAACATGTCATCTACTACGGTCGCTAGGAATCAAAGGAATTTGACTATACCTTTGGATGAGATCGCTTTGGGTCTCGACTTGCTTGTCCATGCCTTTGATGATTATACCATGAACGCACTTGAACTCGTCACTCCTCTTTCACTTTTTCATCCTAAGCTTATAGACTGGAACTCTACCTCCCCATCTAATGAAGTCCTTACATTCTAGAATAATTACACTCTTGCCTGTTACCTACACACTGTCGAACCTGTAACGTCTCCCACTAGCGAAGCAAGTGTCAACATGACTGAGGCTGACATCAAGTATCTTAGTCACAAAATAAAAAGAAGAAAAAATAGGCGCTTTGATGGTTAAAACCACCTTGTGGCAGTATCAGAGCCTAAAATAGTAAAAAAAAAAAGAAGTATCCAAAGGTGAAAACCTCTCTGAGGCGCCTGCGGATGAGATACTTGATGCGCTTCTGAGTCATTTTCAGGAAAGATCATCTGTTCTTATTGAAACAACTCAACCTATCAACTTGGGTACAGAGGCAAAACCTTAGATTATTCACTTGGCACAATCACTATCAGAGGAAAAAAGAGAGGAATTCACCACATTCTTTAGAAACAAAAAGATTAACTTTGCATGGAAATATTCAGATATGCCAGGGTTAGACCCTAATCTAATCATGCATCATCTATCTATTACACTAGGTGTTAAGCCCATCAAGTAGAGGCTTCGCAAAATGCATCCACATGTAGCTCTACTTATCAAAGATGAATTGGAGAAATTGCTTAAGGTAGTGTTTATTAGAGTAATTGATTATGTAGAGTGGATCTCTAATATTGTTTCAGTGTCCAAACATGATAAATCTATAAGAGTTTGCACAAACTTCAGAGACTTGAATTTGGCGTGTCCTAAGGATTATTTTCCATTGCCTAATATTGATATGATCGTAGATATGATAGCTGGGTATGAAATGTATTCACTAATGGATGGTTTCTTTGGTTATAACCAGATAAAAATTGCGCCAGAGGACCAAGAGAAAACAACTTTCACATGTGCCTGGGGCACCTTCTGTTGGAATGTCATTCCCTTTGGACTCAAAAATGCTGGTGCTACATATTAGAGAGCGGTTACCACCATATTTAATTATATGATGCATAAAACAATGGAAGATTATGTGGATGACACTTTAGCCAAGAGCATGCACCGAAAGAAACATCTTGCCGATCTAGGTCCTATACTAGATCGCATGGAACAATTTAGTTTGAGGCTCAATCCTAAGAAATGCGCATTTGGTGTAACATCTGGAAAGTTACTTGGCTATATCATCTCTGCCAAAGGTATTGAAGTGGATCCTAAAAAAGTACAAGCTATTATGGAAATGCTGCCACCAAAAAATATCAGAAAAATGAGAGGACTTCAAGGCCGACTGCAGTCTATCTAGTGTTTTATCTCTCAACTGGCGGATAAGTCACAACCATTTACCAAGACTTTGCACAAGGGTGTGGCTTATCAGTGGAATAAAGAATGTGATGAAGGGTTCACATAAATCAAGTAGTATCTCACAAACCCACCAATCTTGATGCCTCCCATTCATGGGAAGCCACTTATACTTTACATATCTACTACAGATACATCATTGGGTATCCTATTGGCTCAAGAAGATCATCACAAGAAAGAAAGGGCTATCTATTACATTAGTCAAACTTTGGTCTCCTATGAAATGAAATATTCTGCTATAGAGAAGGCTTTCCTTGCAGTGGTGTTTGCCTCACAAAAATTGTGACACTATATGCTAGCTCATACTACATGTCTAATTGCTAAAATTGACCCTCTGAAATACTTACTCAGTAAAGCTACCCTCACAGGTAGACTAGATAAATGGGTCATGCTTCTCAGTGAGTTTGATATTGAATATGTTGAAAGGAAAGCCATTAAGGGCCAAGCAATAGAAGATCATTTGGCGGAAGCACCTCTAGTTGATCATCAACCATTGCACATTGAATTTCTGAATGAGTCCATATTACTTCTTGCACATCGCTCATGGACTATGTTTTTTGATGGTTCATTTACCCAACAGGGGTCAGGTGTTGGGATACTGTTCATTACACCTCAATGGTACTCATTACCAAAAGCATACAAAATGTTGTTTCCTTGTATGAACAACATTGCTGAGTATGAAGCCCTCATCAACGGTATGAAGATCGCCCTTGAGTGGTGCGTGGATGAACTAAATATTCTTGGAGATTCCCAGTTGGTCATTAATCAGGTCAACGATATCTATCAGACAAGGGATGACAAGTTGATACCTTATAAAAGGTTGGTTGATGATCTTAAATAGTATTTTACTCATATCACATTTCAACAGGTTCTGAGGGCAGATAATAAAGTGGCAGATGCCATGGCTACTCTTGCCTCTATGCTGCAAATGCCTGAAAATGATTTTAGACATGAATTCCTGGTGGAGATGTTACGCTACCTAGCCTATGACTCCCCTGACTCCTAGATGATCTGTTCTCTCATAGGACATGACTCATCCCGCTACCATCACATCTTCTCCTACCTACGTGACTAGATTATTTCAGACACTTACTCCCAGAATGAGAAACGTCACCTAATCCGTAGTGCTTCACGGTTCGTCATCATCGCTAATGACTTGTATAGAAGTGGTCTAGATGGTACCCTCCTTAGGTGTTTAGAACTTGATGAATCCAAACAAGCGTTAGTAGAGGTGCATGAAGGCATCTATGGGTCACACTCTAACAGCCTGACATTGGCCCGCAAACTTATTAGAGCTGGTTACTATTGGCCAGATATGGAAAAAGAAGCAACACAGTTTGCTAAGTCCTGCAAACAATGTCAATTACATGGAAACCTGATTCATGCTCCTGCCAAGGAGTTGATTCCATTCATTACTTTCTGGCCATTTCAGCAATGGGCCTTCAATTTAGTGGGATAGATCTACCCCTCGCCCTCCAATGGACATAAGTTTATCATTACAGCTATGGATTATTTTACTAAGTGGGTGGAGGTAGTCCCTCTCACCATTGTCAGTGGCAAAATAGTAGCTATGTTTATTCTCAAATACATCATCTGTAGGCATGGTGTACCCTCCTTAATTATCATAGATAATGGGGGACAATTTAAAAATAAGAGTTTGATAGAGCTCTGCTCTAAATTTAAAATTACTCAACATTGGTCTTCCATCTATTATCCTCAGGGTAATGGACAAGCAAAAGCTTCCAACAAAACAATCCTTAAGATCTTGCATCACACAGTGCATAAATTCAGATGAGATTGGCATCTCTAGATCAAACCAGCTCTCTGGGCATACAGGACAAGTATAATAACACCAACAGGAGCTACTCCCTATGCGTTGGTTTATGGAGCAGATGCTGTACTACCTATCGAGGTCGAGATTCCTTCTTTGTGAGTCTCTCTGAAAGGCCTCATTACTGATGAAGATACTAGAATATATCGGCTACAAGAGATAGAATTACTTGATGAACATCGCCAAGTGGCATTCGATCACCTGAGAGAATACCAAAAGAGGATGTCCAAAAGCTATAACAAGAAGGTTCGACCAAGGGATTTCCAAGAGGGTGACCTCATTTTGAGGGAGAACCCTAAGAATCAGCAACATCGGGTCCAGAAAGGAAAGTTTGAACCTAATTGGCTTGATCTGTATATTGTTACTACAGTGTTTGGGTCTGGTACCTATCAACTCTCTACTACTCAAGGAGAAAAACTCAAAGAGCCCATCAACGCTCTTCATCTGAAGCAGTTCTACAGCTAAGACATCTTCAGTGTGCTCATGTATATACTAAAGTCCTAAAAAAGTGATCATCATTAGTGAAAACCTAGCGATACGTGATTTGATGTATCTCCAAAAAATCATATATTCCAAAAATACAAAAATTGAAAAATTGAAAAATACAAAAAAAAAAGAGAAAAAAGAAAAAGGTGCCATTAATGAAAACCTGGCAAACATGCGTCATGGTAGCAAAAAAAGAATTTCTGCCAAGAAGGTGAAAACCTAGTAAACAGGTGCCTCTTGTTCCACAATGCTATATCTATCACAACACCAGTTGGCTTCATGCATTTGCTTTCCTACATTGTTGCTTCCCTGCTTTCATTTGCTTTTAGTTCCCATCTAGACACCAACTCACATGGATTGAAACTGGTCATACCCTCAGGGAAACCCTCTTGATCTAGGGGGCACTATCCTTTTAGCTTTTAAGGATCCTCTTCACATCAGTCACCAGTGGTTCTCATTGTGTCTACCTACTGATGTATATCCTATACTACGATCATTTCATTTGAGCATCTCTCTCACGTCGGTCACCAGTGGTTCTCACTACGTCTGCCTATTGTTGCCATTCTATCGAGATTTCTCACATTTGTTACAGTTGGAGTTATACTCAAATGCTCTATCTATCAATACTCGGTCTTGAAAATTCTATGCTTTAGTCTGTACATATCTTTTGGTCACTTTTGTGACACTCTGGTCCCTTTATGGACCCTCCTGACTTGTCATTGATTCAGTGCCATATGCTTTGGGGGCAATCAAATCTCATTTTTCCTTGCAACATACGTCAAGTTAGTCATCATTACTTGGGGGCATGGTCTTCGTAATTTGATCACATCTTTGGTTTACAACTGAGTTAGTAATCTTGTCATTTCTCAAGGACAACTCGCTATTGACACAAACTGGTGTTTTTCAACACCACCATAAACAGTGTTTTTTAACACTACCTTTGGACACATCTGTGTTTTTTAACACACATTGGATATCTCAAACATAAATATCTATCAATAACAATAAAACACAATGCACTCACAAGCACAATGGTGTTTTTTTAACACCCTCTAAACATGAATATATTTGAAAACTTTGAAATTGGCTGAGCTATGCTTGAATATTTCTTTGTATGCTGTCTATTCTCATGGATTTCATTGATATTTTCTTTGTCTACTGCTTGTTGGCATAGTCCCAATGATCTGGAAATGTAAAATAAATAGGGTGTATGTGATAAGAGCTCCCGTAATAAGGTGGAACAACCTCACATCCCTCGATCTTGTTTATTTGTACGCCATGGTGAGGTTGGTACTATCTCCTTTCTTGTTATTGCTCTGTTTGTTATTGTTTTGTTTGTTATTGATCTGTTTGTTTACGCATGATCACACTCATGGTTATCTTGGCTTTGAATGCCTTGATGTTGGTGTACTCTTGCAACATTAATTGGAAACAATGTTCAGGTCATCTTGGCTTTTGTGCCCTGGTGCTTACGTTCATTTCCTACATTTTGTCCGATGATAAGTCATATTCATATCCTTATGGTTCCAAAAAATACTCAATGATGATGATTTTACGATGGGTCTCACAACCATGTCCTAGAATTGCACTTTCATATTGCATCTAGCATAGAATTGCATTTTCATATTGCATCTAGCATAGGATTGCATTTTCATTCTAGACTTGCATTGTGGCAGCAATTCAGTGTTCTCTTCTTTGCATACTCCTAGGTTCATACATTGGGGAGTTCTTCTTCACTATCCTAGTTTCATCATGACTATCCAAGTCTTCGATCCTCGCTCTCTATCTTTAGCTATATGCTCAATCCATTTTCGGGATCGAAATCAAAATCTAACACTTCTATATTGCTCAAAATCGCATTTTAAAATTTTTAGGACCGACGCGATCAGACACTTGTGCAGTTGACTTTCTGATGTCACTTTCTTATTAGAATCATATCATATCATCATTTTCTCAAATCTTTGACTTTTCTTCAAAATTCAACTCTAGTCAACTCTAGTCAACCCTAGTCAAACTTGGTCAACCAGACCTTGAAATCACTCAAAATTGATTCTAAATCTTTTGCATTCTTTCGTAATCTATTTTGAGTTCTTCTTGATCTCTGACTCAACATCTATCTGCAATTTTTTTCTCTCCATCATCATTATGATGTGTCATCTTTCTATTTCACTCCCGAGGTGGGTAGGATGATTACATCATTGAATCTATTCCAATCAATCTGATCTGATTCTCAAAAGTCCTCATTGCTAGGGGCATCTCATCACTTAGGGCATGTTTAGTTTTTCGTACCTCACGGTCAAAACTAGATACTCCACAATCAATAAGGGCATCTTTATTCCTTACATCTTGTCATCTTTTAAGTATCTGAGCAATCTAACTCAGATTCTTGAGGATCACGCTCTGTTCTAGAGATGATTCTCAAAAACTATCTTTTGGGACAAGTATTAGGGCAATCTAACCCTAACTCCTGAAGGTTAAGCCTCATTCTGGGGATAACCTTGTGAAAGATACTTATCCATCTTTTGGGATAGGTATCGGGGAAATCTAACCCTTACTCCTAAAGGTTAAGCCTCATTCTGGGGATAACCTTGTGAAAGATATTTATCCATCTTTTGGGACAGGTATTGAGGCAATCTAACCCTGACTCCTGAAGGTTAAGCCTTGTTCTGTGGATAACCTTGTGAAAGATATTTATCCATCTTTTGCGATAGGTATCGGGGCAATCTAACCCTGACTCCTGAAGGTTAAGCCTCATTCTGGGGATAACCTTTTGAAAGATGTCAATCTGGCCAGTGTCTGGGCGATCTAACCTAGATATTGGGGGACTAAGCTTCATTCTGGAGATAGTCCTAAAACCTCTATTTACTATCTTTTGGGACAGGTATCGGGGAAATCTAACCCTAACTCCTGAAGGTTGAGCCTCATTCTGGGGATAGTCTTGTGAAAGATATCTATTTGACCAGAGTCTTGGAAACCTAGCCTAGACTTCGGAGAGTCAAGCTCTATTCTGGAGATGGCTCTGAAATATTCACATCGTCAATTTTCAAATCTATTCTTCTGTGCTTCAGGCATCAGACTATTCTTTGAATCAATGCACTGCTCGCACATCAATTCAAAGAGGGGCAAAATGTAACACCCCAAAATTGGCATCTTGCAACTCTAA
>MU224301.1:1801074-1823611 GCA_018584345.1 Thuja plicata
CATACATCATATTTAATTCCTAAATATCTATTGGCTAAACAAACCTTATGATCAAATTAATTTAATTATAAAGTCCTAGCACTTTAATTAAATTAAATTCACCCTCTTTAGCTGAGACACATGAAAAAGGAATTAAATGATATTTAATTTTTAAATAAATATCCTCATTTTCAATAATTGAATTTAATATTCAGATAATTGAGAAAACACAATTATGAGGTCATATTTATTTAATTAATTAAATATTCTATCAAAAATCTTTCTTTTCTTCAGAAAAGGAAACTTTGAATTAATTGGGCTTTAAAGAGAAAGAAAACAATTTAATTCAAATAAAACAGAATTAAATCAAAGAAAGAAAACAGTTAAAGCAAAGAGAAAACAATTTATTGTATTCTTTTGAATAAAGCTTTCTATTATGAACTGGCTTTTCAATCTGTTTTATTTCAAAGAGGAAAGTTTCTATTCTGATCATCTCTAAGTCTATAAAAGAACTCTCATTCTTCATTCAAAACCCCCTGAAACCCACTCACTTTTGCATTGTTAGAATACCGAATTATTGTCTCATTTTCTTGCTAATCTCATATAGAATAATTTCATTTTGCAATAAGATAGTTTCAATTTCTAGAATAATTACATCGAAAATCATGTCATAGATTATCTTACATCTCACATTTCTTAGTATAATATTGCATTGTATTGCATTCATCATGATAAATCCTTCATTCCTAGATTGGTCCATGGTTGTGAGACTCTCATTCTGAGAGCAATTTAAAAAACCCCGTCTGGATAGAAGGCAACAGGTCAAATCATGCAGGCAGACAGGATGAATAATCTCATATTCAGTCTTGTGTGTACCTGGTGAAGAAGGACTATGTTGAAGTGTATGGTGAATTAACAAGGCCAAATTTACCACATACACTTTTTTCTTCTTAGAGAAAATGAGAGGAGAAAACTTCCTTATATATGAATCTAGGGCACAATCTTCTAGAGCGGCCAACATAGGAGAATTAAATTCTAATTATACCTATATCCCTATAAGAGGACCTATATTAAATATAATTTAATAATCTTCACTTCAGAACCCAAAACAACCGACCCGGAAGTGGGAAATGCACTTTTAATGACCTTCCACAGCCGACAAACTTTCAAAATAGAAAGGGGGACCCAGGTCAAAGTTGAGGTCATCCTTGACCTAGGTAAAGGTTGAGGTAGACCTTGACCTAGGTCAAGGTTGAGGTTAACCTTGACCCAGGCAGTCATAACCCGTGGAAAATGTGCAGATGGGATGGATGGTGCCCAGGGAGGCCAATCAGGGTCCTAAACAGGCAGAGAAGTAGGAGAGGGTGAAAAAATGAGGGAAAAATATGATGATGGTAAAAAACATCCCCTAAGAAGGGCTAAACATTCTTAACATGAGAGTGCTTCCATTTTAAGATGATACATTAAGCCCCCACTTTAACGGGAGTATGGAAATCGAACATACTCGCGGTAAAGTTAGAAGAAAGACTCTGGCGGATCGCAATGAGGTAGAACATCATTTAGTAAAGGAAATGAGCCCCCAGACCAAGGATTCTAACTCAACATACATGCATAAAGATATGAAAGTAAAGCGAAATTAATCATAGAAAACATATATGATTACATAAGCAAGACAAGAGCAAAACTATAGATAACATAACTTCAGGATCTAATCCTACTAGCATGAAAGTGAAAGAGATAAAAGAGATAATGATTACCTCGCCTAGTATTATGACCACCTTACCATGAATCACCAAGGAGGGAGATCCCAATAGGTTCACCCATAAACTATGCTTTGTAATTGTAATGCGTCTTCTGACGGCTTCTGAAATATCCATAGATCCACATTCTTGTATCACTATCAAATATAAAATGCGTGTCTTTTTAGGATTTAGCAACTTATGTGCATTACCTTCCAAGGATTTAGCAACTTATGTGTGCTACCTTCCGAGGATTTAGCAAAATATAAAAATAAAAATGCATGTCTCTTCAGGATTTAGCAACTTATGTGCATTACCTTTCGAGGATTTAGCATGTTGTAAAATGTAAACTATATTATAAGGGAGATCCTATATATGCCACCCTCCTTATCATGACTACCCATTAGGCAGGATAAGGAAGAGAAAGAGGATACCTACTTCACAAGGTAAGGAGATATCTAGATTAACAATAATATACACTATATCCTTAGCAAAGTGTATTGACCCTTACCTCTAAGAGCATAGATAATAGTGAAATGGATATGTCACATATGGGAAAAAGTATCCTCAAAGAGGAAGAGATCTTATCATCAAGACCCCCACCATAGAGGAGTGCTTAGGATAAAATTCCATCTTCTAAAGAAAAGAGGGACCAAAGATTCAATCATCAAGCCCCCTGTGATCAAGAGGAAAAGGAATCTCAGAATGAAGGAATCACACTCTGACCCAAAGCAAAAGCATGATTTTATAAACAACATAATTTTCAAAATAAAGAAGAGGTGATGACCTAGGACAATCACCTCTCATATAAGAGGGCATCTGTGGCCAAAAACATAAATATTTAAAAGGAACTAATGTTGTATGATAAACAAATGCCACTAAGATAAGGTAGTATATCCTTAGATAGAGGAAGAAGGAAAATACCTTGCCCCCCAGGGATGAAAACAAGGGATATATCAAATTATATCATGAGATGTTGTAGCAAAGAGATATCTTTACAAAAAAAATGTCCTAGAAAATATATCATGAATGATTATGAGCGAAGGAAGTATGTACCATAATAGAAAATTATAAGGATAGAATATACAAATAATATACGATTAAACTCAAAACAAAATACATGCTAAGAGTATAATAGATCCTAGAATATTGGAAGGAAATACCTATTTCCCCCAATTAAGAGACAAGAGGAGAATTTTTTTTTAATCTAATTTATAGAAGAATGAGGGGAATGCCCTATATCAAAATTATGAAGACATTGTAATATTGCACGGGAATGAGATATAATTCCTAAAGAAGCTCCTTCTCTAACATATAGTTTGAAATGGACACAATCAACAAGTAAATGTGTATTACTATAATGAAAAAGACATTTGTATTTAGAGAGAGCATTTTTTGGCATAGGTTTGAAGATTTCTTTCTTAGAATTCATTAACTGGACATACACTTTCTTAGCCACATCTTGAGGAGTATGAGGGTGATCTAAGGAAGGTGTTGGAAAAAGAACATGAAGAGGAGGAGGATAGTTAAGATCAGCCTCCTTGAATTGAGAAGGTGGGAAACCTATACCATGCGTATCTTGTTTAGGGGATGAATGAATCAGGTTTTTAATGCCATGTTCATTAACACCAAGTCCTAAACCATTATAGCCTTGTTTTTCCACCATAGTGTATCCTTTAGTGTACATATCTTACAAAGCTTCTACATGAGGTGATTTATTATGGTGCTCATGAGAAAATGTTGTGTATGGTGGAATGATAGGTTTAGAAGAGGTTTCCTTATTTTTCCCTTTGATATCATCATGGATCAGATAGGAAGGGGAAGGTAAATGGAAGAATTCTTGAATGTCTGAATCATGAACCTTAGCTTGAGCCCCATCGTAAGTGTGAGAGGAACTAGGGATTGAAGATGGAGAAACATGAATTGGAATATTATGAATTGGATTAGGCATGATAGGATTAGGATTAGGAGGATTAGGAACTAGATTAGGAATGATAGGATTAGGATTAGGAAGATTAGTAAATGGGGTATCATGTACCCAATTCTTCACATAATCCAAAAGAGAAATAAGTCCACTATGCAAATCTTTGATGAAAGTTTTGAAAGTAGGAAGACTAATATTAGTTAATCTCAAAATAGCCTAAGCAAGTGAAACATGAAGATTAAAAAACATGATGAAATGGATGATACTTTCATAAACATCATAAGTACTATAAAGAGATGCTAAAAGAAGCATAATGAGAAAAATAGCCATACCCCAAAGCATCTTAAAGATCTTCATAGTGAATGAAATGCAAGAAATGATTTTTATATTTTTATGAGTATGTAGATTTTTATTTTTATTTTTAAAAAATAAAAATAAAAATGCAAGAGCATAAAAGAAAACTAATTTAGTATGTATGCAAGATATAGTCTCTAAGGAAAAGAGGCAAAGCATCTAACACCAAAAAATAGAGTTGTCTATCGTGGGTTCACCAAATTGTAACATAAGAAAATGTGATGTATGTTTGAAATAGATGTTGTTACATTTGAAATTAGAATGTTTATTGAAATGTGTGGGGAAGATAAGATGTTCCTTTTATCCTTAGATACACAAAGGAATGATCCAAATTGATTAACCCCAAAGGCAGGATCAATACACAAATGAATCAACCAATTGGAAATAAGAATAAAGAAGAAGATCTTAAATTCCATTTATAGAAAAGAATGTGTGATAGATCTAAAAATATTAAGAGATTTAATTGAAATGGACAGGAGAAAAGTACTAACCTTGAAATGTTACAGATTTGAAGAATGCTATTTTCAGGGGGGTCTGCACTGAGTTTCTAGAAAATTTGAGACCAAATCTGGAATAGAAACGTAGAGACGAACAAAACCTAGAAAATATTTTTTCCATCTGACATAGTTCCGATTTTGACCCTCAAGTCAATTTCACCATTGACCTAGAATTTTCAATTTTGACCTAGGGCAGAATTGAACTCAAAAGTCTCCAACATAAAATCTATTTTTGGTTCCCGATAGTTTGCCAAAAATGGTATCCAAATCTGCACTCTGCTCCACTGCTCCGAACCAATCCCTACAAGAAAAATGGTTTGTTTGTTGGGGGGAGGGGTTTACCTTAGTCAAAACCCAATTCAGGAATTAACCTTGAAATCAATAATTAAAATAAAGAATGCTAGCAAGTAGTTGAAGTAAATATAATAATGAAGCTATGATATTTATATATATGCAATTGTATTTTGACTGTAAACAAGTATGTAAATATGAAAGTTTGGGCTCAATATTAGAAACCATAAACCTCCGTGATTGTATGCTTGGAATCCATCTTGAAGAGAGAATGAATGAGTCTTGAGGATGCACAAAGGATCTTGAAGGAAGATCACACTACCATGATGGATAGATCTAGGGCTTGAATGATGAATCTTGAATGCTTGAACTAAATCCCTTCAAAGGCTTGAAAGCTTGAATCCTTGATCTTCAATGGAGAACTTGAACGTTTAAGAGGAAGACTTGAAAACTTTAAAGGCTTGAAAACATGTAGAAAAATGGATGCTTGAAGTTTTTGCTTCTTGGATAGTAGATGATTTGTACTTTATATGACTTAGTGTTTTTTTCTTCTTAGAGAAAATGAGAGGAGAAAACTTCCTTATATATGAATCTAGGGAACAATATTCTAGAGAGGCCTACATAGGAGAATTAAATTCAAATTAGACCTATATCCCTTATAGGATCTCTTGATCCCTCCAGTTTCACCAAAATGTAACATAAGCAAATGTGATGTATGTTTGAAATAGATGTTGTTACATTTGAAATTAGAGTGTTTATTGAAATGTGTGGGGAAGATAAGATGTTCCTTTTATCCTTAGATACACAAAGGAAGGATCCAAATTGATTAACCTCAAAAGAAGGATCAATGCATAAATGAATTAATCAATTAGAAATAAGAATAAAGAAGATCTTAAATTTCATTTATAGAAAATAATGTGTGATAGATCTAGAAAGATTAAGAACTTTAATTGAAATGGATAGGAGAAAAGTACTAACCTTTAAATGTTACAGATCTGAAGAATATAGTTTTCGGGGGTCTACACTGAGTTTCTATAAAAATTGAGACTAGATTTGGAATAGAAACGTAAAGACGAACAAAACCCAAAAATCATTTTCCGATCTGACACAGTTCTAATTTTGCCCCTCAAGTCAATGTCACCATTGACCCAAAAAATTTTATTCCGACCAAGGGAAGAATCAACCTCAAAATTCTCTGACAGAAAATCTATTTTCGGATCTTGGTATTTTTCTAAAAAGGGTATCTGAATCTACACTTTGATCTGCTATTCTGAACCTGTCCTTGCAAGAAAAATGGTTTGTTTGTTGGGGGGAAGGGGTTTGCCTTAGTCAAACCCCGATTTAGGAATTAACCTTGAAATCAATAATTGAAATAAAGAATGGTAGCAAGTAGTAGAATTAAATCTAATAATGAAGCTATGATATACAATAGATATGCAATTGTATTTCAAATGTAAACAAGTATGTAGATATGAAAGCTTGGCTCAATATTAGAAACCATAAACTTCCATGATTATATGCTTGGAATCCACCTTGAAGTGAGAATGAATGAGTCTTGAGGATGCACAAAGGATCTTGAAGGAAGATCACACCACCATGATGGGTAGATCTAGAGCTTGAATGATGAATCTTGAATGCTTGAACCAAATCCCTTCAAAGGCTTGAAAGCTTGAATCCTTGATCTTCAATGGAGAACTTGAATGCTTGAGAGGAAGACTTGAACACATTGAAGGCTTGAAAACATATACAACAATGGATGCTTGAAATTTTTTCTTCTTGGATAGTTGATGATTCGTACTTGATATGACTTCTTGCTTAGAGAAACTTAGTTTATGGTTAGAGAAAATGAGAGGAGAAGGTTTCCTTCTATATGAAACTAGGGCATAATCTTCTAGAGAGGCCTATATAGGAGAATTAAATTCCAATTATACCTATATCCCTAGAAGAGGACTTATATTAAATATAATTTAAGAATCGTCACTTTGAAACACAAAACTGCTGACCCAGAAGTGGGAAATAAACTTTTAATGACCTCTGACAACCAACAAACTTTCAAACTGGAAAAAGGGACCCAGGTCAAAGTTGAGGTTGTCCTTGACCTAGGTCAAGGTCAAGGTCAACATTGACCTAGGTCAAGGTTGAGGTTGACCTTGACCTAGGGAGTCAGAACCCCTGGAAAATGTTCCAGATGGGATGGATGGTGCCCAGAGAGGCCCAATCAGGGTCCTAAATAGGAAGAGAAGTAGGAGAGGGTGCAGAAATGAGGGGACAATATGATGATGGTCAAAAACACCCCCTAAGAAGGGCTAAACATTCTTAACATGGAAGTGCTTCCATTTTAAGATGATACATTAAGCCCACACTTTAGCGGGAGTATGGAAAATGAACATGCTCGCGGTAAACTTAGAAGAAAGACTCTGGTGGATTGCAATGAGGTAGAAAATGACTTAGTCAAGGACATGAGCCCCCAGACCAAGGATTCTAACTCAACATACATGCATAAATATATGAAAGTAAAGAGAAATTAATCATAGAAAACATATATGATTACATAAGCAAGATAAGAGAAACACTATAGATAACATAGCTTTAAGATCTAATACTCCTAGGATGAAAGAGGAAGAGAGATGAGAGTTAGTGATTACCTTTCCTAGTAAGATGCCCACCTTACCATGAATCACCAAGGAGGGAGAACCCAATAGGCTCACCCATAAACTGTTCTTTGTAATTGTAATGCATCTTCTGACGGCTTTTGAAATATCCATAGATCCACATTCCTGTATCACTGTGGAATATAAAATGCGTGTCTTTTCAGGATTTATCAACTTATGTGTGTTACCTTCCAAGGATTTAGCATATTGTAAAATGCATATTACTTCAGGATTTAGCAACTTATGTGCGTTACCTTTCGAGGGTTTAGCATGTTGTAAAATATAAACTATAGTATAAGGGAGATCTTATATAAGCCCCCCTCCTTATCATGACTACCCATTAGGAAGGATAAGGAAGAGAAAGAGGATACCTACTTCACAAGGTAAGGAGATATCCAGCTTAACAACAATATACACTATATCCTTAGCAAAGAGTATTGACCCTTACCTCTAAGAGAATAGATAATCGTGAAATGGCTATCACATATGGAAAAAAAGATCCTTAGAGAGGAAGATATCTTATCATGAAGACCCCCACCATAGAGGAGTGCTTAGGATAAAATGTCATCTTCTAAAGAAAAGAGGGACCAAAGATTCAATCATCAAGCCCCCTGTGATCAAGAGGAAGAGGAATCTTGGAATGAAGGAATCAAACTCTAACCCAAAGCAAAAGCATGAGTTTATAAAGAACATAATTTGAAAAATAAAGAAGAGGTGATGACCTAGGACAATCGCCTCTCATATAAGAGGGTATCCATAGCCAAAAACATAAATCTTTAAAAGGAACTAATTTTGTATGATAAACAAATGCCACTAAGCTAAGGAAAGTATATCCTTAGATAGAGGAAGAAGGAAAATACCTTGCCCCCAGGGATGAAAACAAGGGATATATCAAATTATATCATGAGATATTGTAGCAAAGAGATATATTTACAAAACAAATGTCCTAGAAAATATATCATGAATGATTATGAGCGAAGGAAGTATGTACCATAATATAAAATTATAAGGATAGAATATAGAAATAATAACTGCTTAAACTCAAAACAAAATACATGCTAAGATTATAATGGATCCTAGAAGATTGGAAGGAAATACCTCTTGCCCACCAGTTAAGAGACAAGAGGAGAAAAAAATATTATCTAATTTATAGAAGAACGAGGGGAATGCCCTATATCAAAATTATGAAGAAATTGTAATACCACACGGGAATGAGATATAATTCCTAAAGCAGCTCCTTCTCTAACATATAGTTTGAAATGCACACAATCAACAAGTAAATGTGTATTAATATAATGAAAAGGACATTTGTATTTAGAGAGAGCATTTTTTGGCATAGGTTTGAAAATTTATTTCTTAGAATTCATTAACTGGATGTACATTTTATTAGCCACATCTTGAGGAGTATCAGGGTCGTCTAAGGAAGGTGTTGGAAGAAGAACATGAAGAGGAGGAGGATAGTTAAGATTAGACACCTTGAATTGAGAAGGCAGGAAACCTATACCATGCATATCTTGTTTAGGGGATGAATGAATCAATTTTTTAATGCCATGTTCATTACAACCAAGCCCTAAACCCTTATAACCTTGTTTATCCACCATAGTGTGTCCTTTAGTGTACATATCTTGCAAAGATTCTACACGAGGTGATTGATTATGGTGCTCATGAGAAAATGTTGTGTATAGTGGAATGATAGGTTTAGAAGAGGTTTCCTTGTTTTTCCCTTTAATATCATCATGGATCAGATAGGAAGGGTAAGGTAAATGGAAGAATTCTTGAACATCTGCATCATGAACCTTAGCTTGAGCCCCATTATAAGTGTGAGACGAACTAGGGATTGAAGATGGAGAAACAAGAATAGGAATATTAGGAATTGGATTAGGCATAATAGGATTAGGATCTTGATTAGGAATGATAGGATTAGGATTAGGAAGATTAGTAAATGGGGTATCATCTACCCAATTCTTCACATAATCCAAAAGAGCAATAATTCCACTACACAAATCTTTGATGAAAGTTTTGAAAGTAGGAAGACTAGTATTACTTAATCTCAAAATAACATAAGAAAGTGAAACATGAATATTAAAAAACATGATGAAATGGATGATACTTTCATAAACATCATAAGTACTATAAATATATGCTAAGAGAAGCATAATGAGAAAAATAGCCATACCCCAAAGCATCTTAAAGATCTTCATAGTGAATGAAATGCTAGAAATGTTTTTTATATTTTTATGAGTATGTAGATTTTTATTTTAAATTATTTTTGTTGTTTTAAAATGCAAGAGCATAAAATAAAAATAATTTAGTATGCATGCAAGATCTAGTCTCTAAGGAAAAGATGCAAAGCATCTAACACCAAAAAATAAAGAGTTGTCGATCGCGGGTTCACAAAAATGTGATGTATGTTTGAAATAGATGTTGTTACATTTGAAATTATAATGTTTATTGAAATGTGTGGAGAAGATAAGATGTTCCTTTTATCCTTAGATACACAAAGGAAGGATCCAAATTGATTAACCCCAAAGGAAGGATTAATACATAAATGAATCAATCAATTGGAAATAAGAATAAAGAAGATCTAAAATTCTAGTTATAGAAAAGAATGTGTGATAGATCTAGAAAGAGTAAGAACTTTAATTGAAATGGATAGGAGAAAAGTACTAACCTTGAAATGTTATAGATCTAAACAATGCTATTTTTGGGGTTCTACACTGAGTTTCTGGAAAATCTGAGACCAGATCTGGAACAGAAACCAAGAGACAAACAAAATCCATAAAATATTTTTTTGATCTGACACAGTTCCAATTTTGAACCTCAATTCAATGCTAGCATTCACCCAAAATTTGTGATTCTGACCTAGGGTAGAATCAACCTCAAAAGTCTCTGACAGAAAATTTGTTTCCGGTTCCTGATAGTTTGCCAAAAAAGGTAATCGAATTTGCACTCTAAAATGTTGTTCTGAACCTGTCCCTGCAAGAAAAATGGTTTTTTTTGGGGGGGGAGGGGTTTTCCTTAGTCAGACCCTGATTTAGGAATTAACTTTGAAATCAATAATTGAAATAAAGATTGCTAGCAAGTATTAGAAGTAAATCTAATAATGAAGCTATGATATTCAATAGATATGCAATTGTATTTCGAATGTAAACAAGTATGTAATTATGAAAGCTCAAACTCAATATTAGATACCATAAACCTCCATGATTGTATGCTTGAAAACCACCTTGAAGAGAGAATAAATGAGTCTTGAGGATGCACAAAGGATCTTGAAGGAAGATCACACCACTATGATGGATAGATCTAGGGCTTGAATGATGAATCTTGAATGCTTGAACCAAATCCCTTCAAATGATTGAAAGCTTGAATCCTTGATATTCAATGGAGAACTTGAATGCTTAAGAGGAAGAATTGAACACTTTGAAGGCTTGAAAATATTTAGAACAATGGATGCTTGAACCTTTTGCTTCTTGGGTAGTAGATGATTTGTACTTGATATGACTTAGTGTTTTTTGATTCTTAGAGAAAATGAGAGGAGAAAACTTCCTTATATATGAATCTAGGGCACAATCTTCTAGAGAGGCCTACATAGGAGAATTAAATTCTAATTAGACCTATATCCCTTATAGGATCTCTTGATCCCTCTAGTTTCACCAAAATGTAACATAAGAAAATGTGAAGTATAATTGAAATAGATGTTGTTACATTTGAAATTAGAATATTTATTGAAATGTGTGGGGAAGATAAGATGTTCCTTTTATCCTTATATACACAAAGGAAGGATCCAAATTGATTAAACCCAAAGGAAGGATCAATGCATAAATGAATTAATTAATTGGAAATAAGAAGAAAGAAGATCTGAAATTCTGTTTATAGAAACAATTGTGTGATAGATCTAGAAAGATTAAGAACTTTAATTGAAATGGATAGGATGAAAGTAATAACCTTGAAATTTTACAGATCTAAAGAATGCAGCTTTCGGGGGTTTGCACTGAGTTTCTGGAAAATCTAAGACTGGATTAGGAATAGAAACATAGAGACGAACAAAACCCAAAAATCTTTTTTCTGATCTGACACAGTTCTAATTTTGAACCTCAAGTCAATGTCACCATTGACCCATAATTTTTGATTCTGACCTAGGGTAGAATCGACCTCAAAATTCTCTGACAGAAAATCTATTTCCAAAACCTGATAGGTTGCTGAAAAGGGTATCTGAATCTGCACTTTGATCCGTTGTTCTGAACCTGTCTCTACAAGAAAAATGGTTTTTTTATTGGGGGGAGGGGTTTGCCTTAGTCAAACCCCTATTCAAGAATTAACCTTAAAATCAATAATTGAAAAAAGTAATGCTAGCAAGTAGTAGAAGTAAATTTAATAATTAAGCTATGATATTATATATATATATATGTAATTGTATTTCGAATGTAAACAAGTATGTAAATATGAAAGCTTGGGCTCAATAATAGAAACCATAAACCTCCGTGATTGTATGCTTGGAATCCACCTTGAAGAGAGAATGAATGAGTCTTGAGGATTCACAAAGGATCTTGAAGGAAGATCACACCACCATGATAGGTATATCTAGAGCTTGAATGATGAATCTTTAATGCTTGAACCAAATCCCTTCAAAGGCTTGAAAGCTTGAATCCTTGATCTTCAATGGAGAACTTGAATTCTTGAGAGGAAGACTTAAACATATTGAAGGCATGAAAACATTTAGAAAAATGGATGCTTGAAATTTTTGCTTCTTGGATAGTTGATTATTCGTACTTGATATGAATTCTTGCTTAGAGAGACTTAGTTTATAGTTAGAGACAATGAGAGGAGAAGGCTTCCTTATATATGAAACTAGGGCACAATATTCTAGAGAGGCCTACATAGGAGAATTAAATTCCAATTATACCTATATCCCTAGAAGAGGACCTATATTAAATTTAATTTAAGAATCGTCACTTTAGAACCCAAAACAGCCGACCCAAAAGCGGGAAATGAGCTTTTAATGACCTCCAACAGCCAATAAAATTTCAAATTGGAAAAAGGGACCCAGGTCAAATTTTAGGTCATCCTTGACCTAGGTCAAGGTAGAGGTCGAGATTGACCTAGGTCAAGGTTGAGGTTGACCTTGATCCAGTGAGTCAGCACCCCTAGAAAATGTGCCAGATGGGATGGATGGTGCCCGGAGAGGCCCAATCATGGTCCTAAACAGGCAGAGAAGTAGGAGAGCATGCAAAAATGAGGGGAAAATATGATGATGGTCAAAAACACCCCCTAAGGAGGGCTAAAAATTATTAACATGGAAGTGCTTCCATTTTAAGATGATACATTAAGCCCCCACTTTAGCGGGAGTATGGAAAATGAGCGTAGTCACGGTAAAGTTTGAAGAAAGACTCTGGTATATCGCAACGAGGTATAAAATCACTTAGTCAAGGACATGAGCCCCCAGACCAAGTATTCTAACTCAACATACATGCATAAAGATATGAAAATAAAGAGAAATTAATCATAGAAAACATATATGATTACATAAGCAAGACAAGAGAAACACTATAGATAACATAGCTTCATGATCTATTCCTACTAGCATGAAAGCGAAAGCGAGACGAGACATAGTGATTACCTCACCTAGTAAGATGTCTATCTTACCATGAATCACCAAGGAGGGAGAGCCCAATAGGTTCACCCATAAACTATGCTTTGTAATTGTAATGCGTCTTCTGACGGCTTTTGAAATATACATAGATCCACATTCTTGTATCACTATGGAATATAAAAAGCTTGTCTTTTTAGGATTTATAAACTTATGTGCGTATCCTTCCAAAGATTTAACATATTGTAAAATGTGTATCTTTTCAGGATTTAGCAACTTATGTGCGTTACCTTCCGAGGATTTAGCAAAAAATAAAAATAAAAATGTCTGTCTCTTTAGGATTTAGCAACTTATGTGCGTTACCTTCCGAGGATTTATCATGTTGTAAAATGTAAACTATAGTATAAGGGAGACCCTATATATGCCCCCCTCCTTATCATGACTACCCATTAGGAAGAATAAGGAAGAGAAAGAGGAGCGATATCCAACAATATACACTATATCCTTAGCAAAGAGTATTGACCCTTACCTCTAAGAGCATAGATAATCGTGAAATGGATAGGTCACATATGGAAAAAATGATCTTCAAAGAGGAAGAGATCTTATCATCAAGACCCCCACCATAGAGGAGTGCTTAGGATAAAATGTCATCTTCTAAAGAAAAGAGGGACCAAAGATTCAATCATCAAGCCCTCTGCGATGAAGAGGAAGAGGAATCTTGGAATGAAGGAATCAAACTTTAACGCAAAGTAAAAGCATGAGTTTATAAAGAACATAATTTATAAAATAAAGAAGAGGTGATGACCTGGGACAATCACCTATCATATAAGAGGGTATCCATAGCCAAAAACATAAATCTTTAAAAGGAAATAATGTTGCATGATAAACAAATGCCACTAAGCTAAGGAAAGTATATCCTTAGATAGAGGAAGAAGGAAAATACCTTGCCCCCCAGGGATGAAAACAAGGGATATATCAAATTATATCATGAGATGTTGTAGCAAAGAGATATCTTTACAAAATAAATGTCCTAGAAAAGATATCATGAATGATTATGAGCGAAGGAAGTATGTACCATAATATAAAATTATAAGGATAGAATATAGAAATAATAAACAATTAAAATCAAAACAAAATACATGCTAAGAGTATAATGGATCCTAGAAGATTGGAAGGAAATACCACTTGCCCCCCAGTTAAGAGACAGGAGGAGAAACCTTTTTTAATCTAATTTATAGAAGAACGAGGGGAATGCCCTATATCAAAATTATGAAGAAATTGTAATACCGTGCGGGAATGAGATATAATTCCTAAAGAAACTCATCTAAAACATAGTTTGAAATGCACACAATCAACAAGTAAATGTGTATTACTATAATGAAAAGGACATTTGTATTTAGAGAGAGCATTTTTTGGCATAGGTTGTAAGATTTCTTTCTTAGAATTCATTAACTGGACATACACTTTCTTAGCCACATCTTGAGGAGTATCAGGGTGATCTAACGAAGGTGTTGGAAGAAGAACATGAAGAGAAAGAGTATAGTAAAGATCAACCACCTTTAATTGAGAATGCGGGAAACCTATACAATGCATATCTTTTTTAGGGGATGAATGAATCAGGTTTTTAATGCCATGTTCATTAACACCAATCCCTAATCCCTTATAGCCTTGTGTATCCACCATAGTGTATCCTTTGGTGTACATATCTTGCAAATCTTCTACACGAGGTGATTAATTATGGTGCTCATGAGAAAATGTTGTGTATGGTGGAATGATAGGTTTAGAAGAGGTTTCCTTTTTTCCCTTTAATATCATCATGGTTTGGATAGGAAGGGGAAGGTAAATGGAAGAATTCTTGAACATATGCATCATGAACCTTAGCTTGAGCCCCATCATAAGTGTGAGAGGAACTAGGGATTGAAGATGGAGAAACATGAATAGGAATATTAGGAATTAGATTAGGTATGATAGGATTAGTATTAGGAGGATTAGGAATTAGATTGGGAATGATAGGATGAGGATTAGGAAGATTATTAAATGGGGTATCATCTACCCAATTCTTCACATAATCCAAAAGAGCAATAAGTCCACTACACAAATCTTTGATGAAAGTTTTGAAAGTAGGAAGACTAGTATTAGTTAATCTCAAAATAGCATAAGCAAGTGAAACATGAAGATTGACAAACATGATGAAATGGATGATACTTTCATAAACATCATAAGTAATATAAAGAGATGCTAAAATAAGCATAATGAGAAAATAGCCATACCCCAAAGCATCTTAAAGATCTTCATAGTGAATGAAATGCAAGAAATATTTTTTTATATTTTTATGAGCATGTAGATTTTTTTTATTGTTTTAAAATGCAAGAGATTAAAAGAAAAATAATTTGGTATGCATGAAAGATATAGTCTCTAAGGAAAAGAGGTAAAGCATCCAACACCAAAAAATAAAGAGTTGTCTATTGCGGGTTCACCAAAATGTAACATAAGAAAATGTGATGTATGTTTGAAATAGATGTTGTTAAATTTGAAATTAGAATGTTTATTGAAATGTGTGGGGAAGTTAAGATGTTCCTTTTATCCTTAGATACACAAAAAAAGGATCCAAATTGATTAACCCCAAAGGAAGGATCAATACATAAATGAATCAATCAATTGGAAATAAGAATAAAAAAGATCTTAAATTCCATTTACAAAAAAGAATGTGTGATAGATCTAGAAAGATTAAGAACTTTAATTGAAATGGATAGGAGAAAATTACTAGCCTTGAAATGTTTCAGATCTGAAGAATTCTATTTTTGGGGGTCTGCACTGAGTTTCTAGAAAATCTGAGACTGGATCTGGAATAGAAATGTAGAGACGAACAAAACCCTGAAAATATTTTTCCGATGTGACACAGTTCTGATTTTAACCCTCAAGTTAATGTCACCATTGACCCAGAATTTTTGATTCTGACCTAGTGTAGAATCGACCTTAAAATTCTCCGACAAAAAATCAGTTTTCAGTTCCTGATAGTTTTCCAAAAAGGGTATCCAAATCTGCACTCCGATCCGTTGTTTCGAACCTGGCCCTGCAAGAAAAATGGTTTTTTTTGGGGGGGAGGGGTTTGCCTTAGTCAGACCCTGATTCAGGAATTAACCTTGAAATCACTAATTTAAATAAAGAGTGCTAGAAAGTAGTAGAAATAAATCTAATAATGAAGCTATGATATTCAATAAATATGCAATTAAATTTTGAATGTAAACAAGTATGTAAATATGAAATCTTGGGCTCAATATTAGAAACCATAAACCTCCATTATTTTATGCTTGGAATCCGCCTTGAAGAGAGAATGAATGAGTCTTGAGGATGCACAAAGGATCTTGAAGGAAGATCACACCACCATGATGGATAGATCTAGGGCTTGAATGATGAATCTTCAATTCTTGAACCAAATCCCTTCAAAGGCTTGAAAGCTTGAATCCTTGATCTTCGATGGAGAACTTGAATGCTTGAGAGTAAAAATTGAACACTTTTAAGGCTTGAAAACATGTAGAACAATGGATGCTTAAACTTTTTGCTTCTTGGATAGTAGATGATTTGTACTTGATATGACTTAGTGTTTTTTGCTTCTTAGAGAAAATGAAAGGAGAAAAATTCCTTATATGAATCTAGGGCACAACATTATAGAGAGGCCTACATAGGAGAATTATATTCCAATTAGACCTATATCCCTTATAGGATCTCTTGATCCCTCCAATTTCACCAAAATATAACATAAGAAAATGTGATGTCTATTTGAAATAGATGTTTTTACATTTGAAATTAGAATGTTTATTGAAATGTGTGGGGAAGATAAGATGTTCCTTTTATCTTTAGATACACAAAGGAATGATCCAAAATTGATTAACCCCAAAGGAAGGATTAATGCATAAATGAATCAATCAATTGGAAATAAGAATAAAGAAAAAGATCTTAAATTTCGTTTATAGAAAAGAATGTGTGATAGATCTAGAAAGATTAAGAATTTTAATTGAAATGGATAGGAGAAAAGCACTAACCTTGAAATGTTACAGATCTGAACAATGTAGTTCTTTGGGGTTTACACTGAGTTTCTAGAAAATCTGAGACCGGGTCTATAATAGAAATGCAAAGACGAACAAAACCCAAAAATATTTTTCCGATCTGACACAGTCATGATTTTGATCCTCAAGTCAATGTCACCATTGACCCAGAATATCTGATAATGCCAAACAAATATTTGATAGTAATGCCAAAAAATCATTTTTATCCATTATATACTCCTTGAATTTCCCAATCCATCAACAATATAACAACTATGGTGCTTGGAATAGATCAATACCTTGTTGTGTACCGATATATCTTTGAAGTCCATATCAACATGAATGATATTCTGATAATATGTAGGCTAATGCAGCCTTCTAGTCATCTTACTGACCAGTAGACAAGGGTTTGACCCCTAGTCTCTTTCTCAGGTACTCAAATGCATCCTTGGGCAGTGGCTTGGTGAAGATATCAGCTAATTGTTTCTTTGATTGCACATACTCAAGTATCACCTCCTTTGCTTGAACTTGTTCTCTCAAATAATGATACTTGATAGAAATATGCTTTGTTTTAGCATGCATGACTAGATTCTTAAAGATGTTTATTGCACTTATATTATCACAATAGATAATTACTGGCTCAAGAATTTTCATATGCATACCTTCCAATAATAGTTTGATCCATGCAATATTTGAGCAGTTTGCAGTAGCAACAACATACTTTGCTTCTACAGTAGACTGAGAGATGCATCCTTTCTTCTTGTTGATCCATGTGACAAGTTTGTAACCCATAAAGAATGCTCCTCCAGTTGTGCTCTTTCGGTCATCAATTTTTCCAGGCCAATCAGTGTCAATAAAGACCTTAAGTTCAAATTTTTCTTCTCTTCTATACCATAAGCCATACTCCTCGGTATTCTTTAGATATCTTAGAATTCTTTTCACAACAGTCATATGTGATTCCATGGGATTAGCATAAAATCTTGCAACTATTCCTACTGCATGTGCAATATATGGTCTTTTATGTAAAAAATACATGAGTTTTCCAATCATTGATCTATACAAAGTTTGATTTACCTTAGGTGACTTGTCATCCTTTGTCAGCTTACATCCAGTTTCCATCAGTGTTCCAACTGGCTTGGAATTTTCCATCCTGAATATTTTTAGCACTTCCTTGATGTATTTGGATTGTGTAATGAAAATGCCTTCATCTTTTTGCATGATCTGTAGACCATGAAAGAACTTGATCTCTCCAAACATAGACATCTCAAACTCTTTTCTCATTTAATTTGCAAATGATTTGCATAGCATATCATTTCCTCCAAATATGATGTCATCAACAAATATTTCAGCTATCAAAATGTTAGCATCGGTATCTTCCTTCAAATTAAGATTATTATTTTCACTAGTTCTTACAAATCCATTACTTATGAGATAGGAATGAAGTCTTTCATAGTAGGCTCTTGGTGCTTGTTTCAATCCATACAAGGTTTTGTGTAGTCTACATACCATATTCTTCTTGTCTGGATCAACAAACCCTTCTGGTTTCTCAATGTATACCTCTTCCTCAAGTATTCCATTTAGGAATGCAAACTTGACATCCATTTGGCATACCTTGAATCCTTTACCGTAGCATAAGAAAGTAGTATTCTCACTCCTTCTAGCGTAGAAACAGGTGCAAAGGTTTCTCCATAGTCAATCCCTTCTTCTTGTGCCCCTTGCATACTAGTATTGCTTTGTTTCTGGTGACTTCTCCATTCTCATTCAGTTTATTTCTGAATATCCATTTTGTACTGATGACATTCTTTTCATTTGGTCTCGGTACAAGTGTCCATGTCTTTTTTTTCTCTTTCTACTCAATTTTCTCATTCATATTACTAATCCATTCTTCATTATCAAGTGCAGCATTGATAGATTTTGGCTCAAAATCACAAATTAGACATCTTGTGTTTAGAGACTTACTTCTGGTTCTCATACTAGCCTTCTTGTCTCCAATGATCTGGTTCTATGGATGGTTCCTTCTGACATATCTGGAAAGTATAGGTTCAATTCTTTGTCTATCATCTTGATCATCATTTTGTCCTTCATTTTGATCTCCATCGTTTGGTACATCATCTTGAGCAATATCCTAATTTTTGTTAGTTGTAGCATGATGCTCGGGTGCAATAATCTATTGCTCGGGAGCTATACATTGTTGCTTGGGTAAAGTGTCAGGTTCTTCATTGTAAACAAACCTGTTGTAGTCCTCTCGTTCTTTTGTGCTTTCCTTTTCATTCTTCTCTACAAATTCATCTATCTTTACATTTGCACTTTCAACAATTTTGTTAGAGGCTTTATTGAGACATTTATAAGCCTTGCTCTTGATGGAATACCCTAGAAAGATGCCTTCATCACTTTTGGAGTCAATATTTCCATTTCTATCATCTTTTAAGATATAACATTGACTACCAAAGATCTTGAAGTAACTTACTGTTGCCCAAATTTTCCATTTCTAAGCAATTTGGCCATCTTCTGTGTTTCCCGCCAAAAATGGCCAAGGCCCTTTCAAATCTTGTTATATCGCACAGTCGCTATCCGAAAATCCTTTGCCTTTAAGTTACGCAACTGCGTGACGAGTTGTTTTGGAAGGTCATTGCGTAGTCGCGATTTACCTTTGTCTTGTGGTGTTTAGTGCGCGAGTGCGCGATCAGACATTAAGATACTCATCGCTCAGTCGCGATGTCTTTGGATGTCAATGTTTTGGGTCTGCGACCGAGCGACCAAGGGGAAAAGCGGCTCGTCGCGCACTCGCTAATGTTTTCTTATGATAGAATGCCAGCTCGCGACCATGCGATGAGTGAAAAGGTGGTCATCGCTCAGTCGCTGTTCCATAAAGGTAAAGGATTTTTGGCTCGCGACCTTGCGACAAGCAGAGAGGGATAATCATCGTGCAGTCGTGAGTTATCTACGACAGGTCTTTCAAGTTGTGCGACTGAGCGGGTGCAGTGTAAAAGGTATGCATCACGCAGTCGCAAGGCCTCGTCAAAGTCAGGTTATGAGCTCGCAGGTGTGCGATGAGCTAGACAAAGGCAGCTCGTCGCTCAATCGTGCAGACAGTTTTTCAAGGTCGATATGGGTCCACGACCGAGCGACCAAAGGGACTGATCAGCTCATCGCTCAGTCGCCGAGCAATTCAGATAGATAGAAAGGTGCTCGTGACCTTGCGACGAGCTAGAGTGGATGGTCATCACACAGTCGCCGAGCAATGAACATGAATCAAAGGCAGCTCGCAGGTGAGCGACTATATGAAAAGCAGCTCATCGCTCACTCGCGGTTAATGATAAAGTAATGTTTTCAGCCTCGCGAGTTGGCGACTAAGAAGAAAGTAGAATGCTTCGCTCAACCATGCATAAAATGAAGGAAGGAATGTTAGAATGGAGAGCTTGCGACTGAACAGAAGATGCAATGAAAAGAAGCTCATCGCTCACTCGCCGAGCAATAAAGAAAATAAAAAATAACTTGTGGTTGTGCGATTGAGGTAAAGAGATGGATTGTCGCTCAGTTGCTCAAAATCCAGGGGAAAGAAAACACAGTCTGTGGCTGTGCGATTAAGGAAACAGAGGTGAATTGCTCAGTTCGCAGTGGTTTCCAATGTTTAGTAGAGTATTCTAATTGCAGGAATTTGTGCACAAATTTGCCTGTTGATCTCTGATTAGATTTGTTTCAATATCGGTAGAAAAGAAGAAGAGATCCAGAGTCCAATCAGGAAGTTATTGCCCTCCAAAATGCAGTTGGCTAAAAGGCATAATTATGAGTTGAGGACTCATTGATGTAGAGGTATGGGCGGCCGTCAGGGGTCTCTTCTTGTCCTGGGAAGATATGATCAGTTGGTGGGCATTCATGGCAAGGCCTACTTACAGAGTTGAACTGGTGGACCCGGGTTGCGTGTCTATAGGCATGATCAAGTACAGGGATGGGTGCAAGAAAGAAATATGATCTGATCGATTCATCTTGGAAGCACATTTATGACCAGATTAGATTTGTTCTAGGGGGGATGATTCTATTGAAAAATCTGTAACCCTAGTTAGGTTTTTTTTGGACTTCTGCCTGCGTGCAGTTGAGGTTGTATTTAAAGTTTTTTAGGAACCTTAGTGCTCAGATTGGCAATGGTAAGGAGATTTTTTCTCTCAGAGACCAGTTTATGGAAATTTTTCTGCCCTTGTGGTTTCCTGCAATTGTGATTCCCATTGATGATTAATACATTCTTGAGGTACTTGCAATATTTGTTCTATCCCTGTCTTCATTGTCTTTATTATCTCTTATTGGATTGAAGTTTATGAATGTTTTTAATGGACATTGGGGTTCCTAGTCCCTCTCATTTTCTGTAATTTTGTGTGTTACTGTGTCTGATTTGATTTTAGATGTTTTGTGGGTATACTACAACCCCTAGCAATCTTGTCTCATTCCTACACCTAGTTGCAGAAAAGGATGTTTGTTTGGAGGTCATAGGTCGAGTCCTTTGTTCAGATGTTCCTATGAAATACTTATGCAAGCCTATCTAGTGAGTTGTGACTTATCAGACCTGATTCCTCCATTGGTTTCATCCCTCTGTACTGAGATCCAAACCCCTAATTTCAGTGTATCACCTAGTAGGTAGTTTTCTTTCATGTATTTTCCCTTTCATGCACTCCTTCTATCCCTTTCCCTCCAAAGTTTACTTTCCTGTAAAAGAAGCAAATTAAGGTGATTATCCAAGAGGAACCAACCTAGAATCTAGAGGTCTCATCTCGGTTAGTATAAGGTCCCACAACCTTGAGATGATTCCCTTGTTATACTGGATTATCAAGACCAAGAGAGCTTGAGATCAGAGGCACAAATTCAGTGTATAACATTTCTGGCACGCCCGGTGGGACCATAAAAGAAGTTCATTATAGAACATTATGTTACCTCTAATATGCGGGTCACATAATACAAACTTTTAAAGAAGTTGTTCTGACAAGTATATCTGGCGACTCCACTGGTTTCAAAGTTTCAGGCCAGCCTTGTTTAAGGTATATGAAAAAGATTGCAACTAGGAGCTCTAAACCCACTGAATTTTCAGAGTTGCCCTTGAAGAGAAGTCACAAAGGCAGGTCAACTCACAGGGAGTCCCCTGCAAGGAGAGTTCAGTCTACACCTCCTGATTCATCAGAAAGGAGACCTTTTTCCTTTCATCATAGAAGAAGAGGAAGATCTCTAACCAGGGATCTAGAGGAGGAAGATTCAAATACAACTCATATTGTTGTGAATCTTCAAGCTTCAGCTCCTACAATGGCTAGAAATTTTGCCTTTGCACCTTTCAATCAAGGGAGCCTGTTAAATTTTGTAGTGCATCATGATGTGCCCTTGGTGGCATTAAAAAGCTTGCCTGATTTCACAGGTGAAGGGCAAACCACAGCCTTTGAGCACATAAGAGATGTGACTACCATCTGCAACATCCACAACATTACTCAA
>MU224301.1:1828427-1858091 GCA_018584345.1 Thuja plicata
AACCAATCAAAGTTGACCAACCTTTCATGAAGTGGGGCATAGATTTCATAGGTGTGATTAACCCTCCATCTAGTGCAGGACACAAGTGGATAATCACTGCAATAGATTATTTCACTAGATGGACAGAGGCAGTAGCCTTAAAGGAGGCCAATGAGAGTGCTGTCTTGAACTTTTATGATGATTTAATTCATAGGTTTGGCACCCCTGATTCAATTGTTTTAGATAATGCACTGGCATTTACAGGCCTTAAAGTCTCAGATTGGGCGGTTAGGAATGGCATTTATCTAAATACCAGCTCAAATTATTATCCCCAGGGTAATGGTTTGGCAGAATCCACAAACAAGAACCTGATCAGAATAATTAAGAAGACTCTGCAGGACAATCAAAGGGATTGGCATACAAAACTTAAGTCTGCCTTGTGGTTAGACAGAATTGCCCCAAAGAAGATCATTGGTAATTCTCCATACATGTTGGTGTATGGTAGAGAGGATGAACTTTCCATTTCAATAGAATTACTAGCTCTGGACTTAGCCACTCAGTATGCCCTGTTTGTTGAAGAGGATCCCCTACAGATTAGGTATGCTCAATTGATGGAATTGGAAGAAATCAGAGACAAATCTATGAAAGATATGGAATTCCATCAGAATCAGACTAAAAGGAGCTTTGACAAAAGAGCTAGGGGAAGGAGCTTCAAGGTTGGAGATGTAATTCTCAAGTGCGATGAGTTCAGGTCCAGACCTGGCAAACACACAAAATTTGATTCCTTTTGGGGTGGACCATTTGTTATAACAGAGTGCAGAGGATCTAACGCTTTCCAGCTTTCAACTCTTAATGGAGATGCCCTGCCAATCTCAGTGAATGGTTTCCACTTGAAGCCTTGCTTTGAGGTTAATCCCTCTCTGTAGGTCCTTGTTTTCTTTTAAGCAGTTCCCTGTTTTTTTCCTTTCCCTGCTTTCTAGTGTAGTTTCCTGTTTTCCAAGAAGTGCACGTGCACAGTTTTTCCTTGTCAGTTTTTGTGCTCAAGAAATGACTCCATGCCCAATGGATATGTCAAGGCCACTGGTTTTCATGTCTAGTAGGCTGACATCCTGCAGAAGTCGCCAAAATGTTGCCCAAATTTTCCATTTCTAAGCAATTTGGCCATCTTCTATGTTTCCCGCCAAAAATGGCCAAGGCCCTTTCAAATCTTGTTATATCGCATAGTCGCTATCTGAAAATCCTTTGCCTTTAAGTTACGCAACTGCGTGATGAGTTGTTTTGGAAGGTCATCGCGTAGTCGCGATTTACCTTTGTCTTGTGGTGTTCAGTGCGCGATCAGACATTAAGGTACTCGTCGCTCAGTCGCGATGTCTTTGGATGTCAATGTTTTTGGTCCACGACCGAGCGACCAAGGGGAAAAGTGGCTCATCGCGCACTCGCTAATGTTTTCTTATGATAGAATGCCATCTCACGACCATGCGATGAGTGAAAAGGTGGTCGTCGCTCAGTCGCTGTTCCATAAAGGTAAAGGATTTTCGGCTCGCGACCTTGCGACGAGCAGAGAGGGATGATCATCGTGCAGTTGTGAGTTATCTACGACAGGTCTTTCAAGCTGTGTGACTAAGCGAGTGCAGTGTAAAAGGTATGCATCACGTAGTCGCAAGGCCTCGTCAAAGTCAGGTTATGAGCTCGCAGGTGTGCGACGAGCTAGACAAAGGCAGCTCGTCGCTCAATCACGCAGACAGTTTTTCAAGGTCGATATGGGTCTGCGACCCAGCGACCAAAGGGACTGATCAGCTCATTGCTCAGTCGCCGAGTAGTTCAAATAGACAGAAAGGTGCTCGCGACCTTGCGACGAGTTGGAGTGGATGGTCATCGCGCAGTCGCCGAGCAATGAACATGAATCAAAGGCAGCTCGCGGGTGAGCGACTATATGAAAAGTAGCTCATCGCTCACTCGTGGTTAATGATAAAGTAATGTTTTCAGCCTCGCGAGTTGGCGACTAAGCAGAAAGAAGAATGCTTCACTCACCCGCGCATAAAATGAAGGAAGGAATGTTAGAATGGTGAGCTTGCGACCGAACAGAAGATGCAATGAAAAGCAGCTCATCGCTCACTCACCGAGAAATAAAGACAATAAAAAAGAACTTGCGGCTGTGCGATTGAGGTAAAGAGATGGATTGTCGCTCAGTCGCTCAGAAGCCAGGGGAAAGAAAACACAGTCTGCGGCTGTGCGATTAAGGAAACAAAGGTGAATTGCTCAGTTTGCAGCGGTTTCCAATGTTTATCAGAGTATTCTAATTGCAAGAATTTATGCACAGAGCTGCCTGCTGATCTTTGATTAGATTTGTTTCAATATCGGTAGAAAATAAGAAGAGATCCAGAGTCCAATCAGGAAGTTATTGCCCTCCAAAATGCAGTTGGCTAAAAGGCATAATTATGAATTGAGGACTCATTGATGTAGAGGTATGGGCGGCCATCAGGGGTCTTTTCTTGTCTTGGGAAGATATGATCAGTTGGTGGGCATTCATGGCAAGGCCTACTTGCAGAGTTTAACTGGTGGACCCGGGTTGCGTGTCTGCAGGCATGATCAAGTATAGGGATGGGCGCAAGAAAGAAATCTAATCTGATCGATTCATCTTGGAAGCACATTTATGACCACATTGGATTTGTTCTAGGGGGGATGATTCTATTGAAAAATCTGTAACCCTAGTTAGGTTTTTTTTGGACTTCTGCCTGCGTGCAGTTGAGGTTGTATTTAAAGTTTTTTAGGAGCCTTAGTGCTCAGATTGGCAATGGTAAGGAGATTTTTTCTCTCAGAGACCAGTTTATGGAAATTTTTCTGCCCTTGTGGTTTCTTGCAATTGTGATTCCCATTGATGATTAATACATTCTTGAGGTACTTGCGATATTTGTTCTATCCTTGTCTTCACTGTCTTGATTATCTCTTATTGGATTGAAGTTTATGAATGTTGTTAATGGACATTGGGGTTCCTAGTCCCTCTCATTTTCTGTAAGTTTGTGTGTTACTGTGTCTGATCTGATTTTAGATGTTTTGTGGGTATACTACAACCCCTAGCAGTCTTGTCTCATTCCTACACCTAGTTGCAGAAAAGGATGTTTGTTTGTAGGTCATAGGTCGAGTCCTTTGTTCAGACCTTCCTATGAAATACTTATGCAAGCCTATCTAGTGGGTTGTGACTTATCAGACCTGATTCCTCCATTGGTTTCATCCCTCTGTACTGAGATCCAAAGCCCTAATTTCGGTGTATCACCTAGTAGGTAGTTTTATTTCATGTATTTTCCCTTTCATGCACTCCTTCTATCCCTTTCCCTCCAAAGTTTACTTTCCTGTAAAAGAAGCAAATTAAGGTGATTATCCAAGAGGAACCAGCCTAGAATCTAGAGGTCTCATCTCGGTTAGTATAAGGTCCCACAACCTTGAGATGATTCCCTTGTTATATTGGATTATCAAGACCAAGAGAGCTTGAGATCAGAGGCGCAAATTCAGTGTATAACACTTACATTGGGCATGTAACCATACTATATCTCATAGGGTGTCTTCTTGGTGTCGTTCTTCAATTGTACTCTATTCAATGTGTAGACAACAGTACTGACAACTTCCCTCCAGAAGATTTGGGTGATGCATTTCTCTATCATTAGTGTCCTTGCACAATCAACAATGGATCTGTTCCTTCTTTCAGAAATTCCATTTTGTTGTGGTGTTCTTGGTGCAGAGACCTGTCTTTTGATTCCATGCTCATTGCAAAAGTTATTAAATTCATCTGAAATAAATTCCCCTCATCTATTTGATCTTAAGAATTTCAATTCCTTACCTTTTTGCTTTTCTACCATTGCTTTGTACCACTTAAACATCTTAAATGCTTCTGATTTATCTTTTAGAAACATAACTGTCATCATTCTAGAGTAATCATCAAAAAAGAGAATAAAATATCTATCACCATCATAAATCTTTGTCCTCATGGGTCCACATAGATCAGTATGAACTAATTCTAGAATGGCATCAGATGTATGGGTTTTTCTTTTGAAACTAGACTTTGTCATCTTACCTTTTTGACCATTTTTGCACATGATATTGTTTGGCTTTGACATTCTTGGTAAGCCTCTTACATTTCTCTTTTTTTCTTATCTTTATCATGTTGTCAAAGTTTACATGACACAATCTTTTATGCCACAACCATATGTCTTTCTTTCTAGCCATTAAGCAAGTGGTGTCAGTATCATTCAGATAGAATAAGTTACCTTTTGTCTGCTCACTGGTACCAATCAACTTTCCTGATTCATTGAATATCTTTGCCTTCTTATTTTCAATTGCTACTCTGTGACCTAAATTATTCAGTTGAGAAACACTCAATAGATTATAATTCAATCCTTTCACCCAATAAGCATTTTCACATTTTATCAGGTTATTCAACATTATTGTTCCTCTACCTTCAATTGGACAAGGTGTATCATTACCCATTCTTACTGAAAAACCATTATAGTATTCAAAAGTCTCAAACTTTTGTTTGTCACTGGTCATATGGTGAGTGCAGCCACTATCTATGATCCAGACATCATTTTTAATAACTTTAGATATGAGTGCAATTTCTACATACCTTTCTTCATCTTCATCTGAATCATCTTTTACTACCGCAAACACCATCTCGATGTCTTCATCAGATTTAGTGTCAGTATCTTCATCTTTGCATTTAGCTAGGTAACTGGGCTTCTTTCCTTTGTCCTTGTAGTCTCGGGTATCTCTTCTTTCTATTTTTCAGTTGCTTTTGTAATCTCGGTTATCACCTCTGTCAAACTTATTTTCAAATGATCTATCATTACTTCTGTCATCTTTTCTCCTGTTAGGACATCTTGCAGAAAAGTGTCCAATTTATTTACAATTAAAACATACAAGTGGTAATTTACCTTTGTATTTACCTTTGCCTCTCTGCATTCTTCTAGTCATAAGTGCTTCAATTTCATCAAGATCTTCTTCTTCACTTTCACTATCACTATCTTTTCTCATAGTGTGTTTATGACTTGATTTACTTATTCTCAAAGAAGATTTGAATGCAGACTCTATGTTTGGTAAGACACTATTATCAAAGTTATTCATCTCAAATGAAATTAGTCTTCCAATAAAACTATCTAGAGTAACATTGTTATTTTCTACTGTTCTCATTTATTGTATGGAAGATACTCTAATAGCATAAGTAGGAAGTAAGGTTCTTAGAATTTTACTTACCATTGTCTCTTCTTCTAGTACACCTCCAACTCCTCAGATAGCATTGACTACCTCTTTGATTCTTGTGTTGTACTGTGTGATGTTTTCACCTTCCTTCATTCTGAGATCATCAAACTTTCCTCCAAGGCTTTCTGCCTTGGCTCTCAGAACATTTTTATCACCACCATGTACAAGCTTCAATTTATCCCACATCTTCTTTGCAGTTGTGCATGCTTTGACATCTTCAAATTCAACATTGGAGAATGAGTAAGAAAGCTCTATTATCATGCAGTTGTACTCATGCTTCTCTCTCATTTGTTCAACTATGAGTGCTCCTATGGGAAACATAATTTCCAATACTTGATAAGTGGAGTCTTATCCTGCTTTTCCATGAAGCAAAGTTATCTTTGTTCAACTTGGGCACATCTCATTTGTTCATCTTGTGATCTTTAGCTTGAGCTGTTAAACTCCCTTTCTAAGCACGCAAGCTCTGATACCAATTGTTAGTAATAACTGAGAGGGGGGGGGGTGAATCAGTGGCCTCTAAAATTAATCCTTAAATCAACCCTTAAAACTTATTACCACAAAATTATACCTCTAGTTATCTTTAGTCCTATAAGATGAATGTCTCCAAATACTTATATCAAATTACTTCTTATCGGAATGCTTTGTAAAACCTTCTACTATATGTTTACCGATAAGCAGTCTGTCTTTTTACAGAAATACAGTAAATAACTAGTGTATACCGATCAATCTAGATTTACTTATGTGAAATGCAAAACAATAAAGTAATGACTCATAAACACATGACACAGATTTTTAATGTGGAAACCCTGTTAAGGGAAAAACCTTTGGGACCGGTACCCCAAACACTTTTAAGTCATGCTCAATTAAGAGACTTGATGCTTTAGTGGTTAAACTGAAACAGTAAATTCATCTATTCACATATAAAACTTGAATTGTAGATTTTCAGATCTATTGTAAGTGCATTACTTTCTGATCAATGTTATCAATTCAATACCTTTGCTCCACACTATTCTTCTCTGTGTTGTTGTATCATTGTTTGTCGGTGTCTGTAGAATTTATCTCTTTCCTCAGCTTGATTGATTAGCTCTGACTGAAGACTTTCTTCTCCTTCAGCATCTATTCTCTTTTCACTCCCCTTATTCTCATTGAATAAGATTGTCTCTTATATAGACATGATTTCACTGTTTCTTGGCTTTCTTGATCTTGGTGTGATCCACAATTCTTGCCAATTAGATTTAAATCAAAACTCTTGATTTATCTCGTAGAGATCTTCTTGTCAACTAGACTAACTAGATTTAAATCCTTTACTTATCTCTGGCTTTATCTTGTTGATTAAAACAATGATAAGTACCAGTTAAGTCTATATTTAGCTCTTGATAGCTAAGCATTTTGTCATTTCTGAACTCTTTTTTCTGTCGATCAATACTTTAGTTAGTCATTAGTGACAACTGACTGTTCCATCGGTGTGACTTCAATTGTCTTCGGGATCTCCGTACGTCGGGAAACAATGTGACTCTATGCTTTTTGCTCGTCGAGTAACACTGTGACTTTGCTTGTCGGTAATGTTGTGATTTTTCTCATTGGGTAACACTGTGAATTTTCTCTCGTTGGTTTACTCTATCCATCGGTGTCCACTCCGTCAGTGTATATAGTCACTTTGTGTATACTTAACTTTTATGCATTACTGAAAGCATAGCCTTTGCTTCATCAGTTCTTTGAAGTCTTTAGTAGTATGTACATGACCATACAGATTATATCAAGTTGACATCAATGAAAATACAATACATTAACTGATTTAATGTCTTGCATTAACTTTCTGTGTCTCTGTGATCATCAACTTAACATCTTCAAACACTCAATCAGTTATAGTTCATCATGTCCCTACAAGAAAAATGGTTTGTTTATTTGGGGAGAGGGGTTTGTCTTATTCAAACCCTGATTTAGGAATTAACCTTGAAATCAATAATTGAAATAAAGAATGCTAGCAAGTAGTAGAAGTAAATTTAATAATGAAGCTATGATATTCAATAGATATGCAATTGTATTTTGAATGTAAACAAGTATGTAAATATGAAAGCTTGGGCTCAATATTAGAAACCATAAACCTGCATGATTGTATGCTTGGAATCCACCTTCAAGAGAGAGTGAATGAGTCTTGATTATGCACAAAGGATCTTGAAGGAAGATCACACCACCATGATGGGTAGATCTAGATCTTGAATGATGAATCTTGAATACTTGAACAAAATCCCTTCAAAGGATTGAAATCTTGAATCCTTGATCTTCAATGGAGAACTTGAATGCTTGAGAGGAATACTTGAACACTTTGAAGGCTTGAAAATATGTAGAAAAATGGATTCTTGAAATTTTTTCTTCTGGGATAGTTGATGATTTGTACTTGATATGACTTCTTTCTTAGAGAGACTTAGTTTATGGTTAGAGAAAATGAGAGGAGAAGGCTTCCTTATATATGAAAATAGGGCACAATCTTCTAGAGAGGCCTACAAAAGAGAATTAAATTACACTTAGACATATATCCCTAGAAGAGGACCTATATTAAATATAATTTAAGAATCGTCACTTTAGAACCCAAAACAGCCTACCTGAAAGCGGGAAATGAACTTTTAATGACCTCCAAAATCTGACAAACTTTCAAAATAGAAAAAGGGACCCAGGTCAAAGTTGAGGTCGTGCTTGACCTAGGTCAAGGTTGAGGTTGAAATTGACCTAGGTCAATTTTGAGGTCTAACTTGACCCAGGGAGAGAGAACCCCTGGTAAATGTGCCAGATGGGATGGATGGTGCCCGAAGAGGCCCAATCAGGGTCCTAAACATGAAAAGAAGTAGGAGAGGGTGCAGAAATGAGGGGAAAATATGATGATGGTCAAAAACACCCCCTAAGAAGGGATAAACATTCTTAACATGGAATTTCTTCCATTTTAAGATGATACATTAAGCCCCCACTTTAGCGGGAGTATCAAAATTGAACATACTCGCGGTAAAGTTAGAAGAAAGACTGGTGGATCGCAACGAGGTAGAATATCACTTATTCAAGGACATGAGCCCCTAGACCAAGCATTCTAACTCAAAATACATGCATAAATATATGAAAGTAAAGAGAAATTAATCATAGAAAACATAAATGATTACATAAGTAAGACAAGAGCAACACTATAGATAACATAGATTCATGATCTAATCCTACTAGCATGAAAGCGAAAGAGAGACGAGAGATAGTGATTGCCTTTCCTAGTAATATGCCCACCTTTCCATGAATAACCAAGGAGGGAGAGCCCAATAGGTTCACCCATAAACTATTCTTTGTAATTGTAATGTGTCTTCTGACAACTTTTGAAATATCCATAGATCCACATTCTTGTATCACTATGGAATATAAAATGTGTGTCCTTTCAGGATTTAGCAACTTATGTGCGTTACCTTCCAAGGATTTGGCATATTTTAAAATGCGTATCTCTTTAGGATTTAGCAACTTATGTGTGCTACCTTCCAAGGATTTAGCAAAAAATAAAAATAAAAATGCGTCTCTCTTCAGGATTTAGCAACTTATGTGTGTTACCTTTCGAGGATTTAGCATATTGTAAAATTAAAAATATAGTATAAGGGAGACCCTATATATGCCCCCTCCTTATCATGACTACCTATTAGGCAGGAAAAGGAAGAGAAAGAGGATATCTACTTCACAAGGTAAGGAGATATCCAGCTTAACAATAATATACACTATATCCTTAGCAAAGAGTATTGACCCTTACCTCTAAGAGCATAGATAATCGTGAAATGGATATGTCACATATGGAAAAATGGATCCTCAAAGAGGAAGATATCTTATAATCAATACCCCCACCGTAGAGGAGTGCTTAGGATAAAATGTCATCTTCTAAAGAAAAGAGGGACCAAAGATTCAATCATCAAGCGCCCTGCGATCAAGAGGAAGAGGAATCTCAAAATGAAGGAATCAAACTCTAACCCAAAGCAAAAGCAAAAGTTTATAAAGAAAATAATTTTAAAAATAAAGAAGAGGTGATGACCTAGGACAATCACCTCTCATATAAGAGGGTATCCTTAGTGAAAAACATAAATCTTTAAAAGGAAATAATTTTGTATGATAAAAAAATTCCACTAAGCTAAGGAAAGTATATCCTTAGATAGAGGAAGAAGGAAAATACCTTGCTCCCAGGGATGAAAGCAAGGGATATATCAAATTATATCAAGAGATGTTATAGCAAAGAGATATCTTAACTAAACCAATGTCCTAGAAAAGATATCATGAATGATTATGAGAGAAGGAAGTATGTACCATAATAGAAAATTATAAAAATAGAATATAGAAATAACAACCGATTAAACTCAAAAACAAATACATGCTAAGAGTATAATGGATCCTATAAGATTGGAAGGAAATACCTCTTGCCCCCCAGTCAAGAGATAAGAGGAGAAAAAATATTATCTAATTTATAGAAGAACAAGGGGAATGCCGTATATCAAAATTATGAAGAAATTGTAATATCTCACGGGAATGAGATATAATTCCCAAAGAAGCTCTTTCTCTAACATATAGTATGAAATGTACACAATCAAAAAGGAAATGTGTAATACTGTAGTGAAAAGGACATTTGTATTTAGAGAGAGCATTTTTCAGCATAGGTTTGAAGATTTATTTCTTAGAATTCGTTAACTGGATATACACTTTCTTAGCCACATCTTGAGGAGTATCAGGGTGATCTAAGGAAGGTGTTGGAAGAAGAACATGAAGAGGAGGAGGATAGTTAAGACCAGCCACCTTGAATTGAGAAGGAGGGAAACCTATACCATGCATATCTTGTTTAGGGGATGAATGAATCAGGTTTTTAATGTCATGTTCATTAACAACAAGCCCTAAACCATTAAAGCTTTGTTTATCCACCATAGTGTATCCTTTAGTGTACATATCTTGCAAAGATTCTACAGGAGGTGATTGATTATGGTGCTCATGATAAAATGTTGTGTATGGTGGAATGATAGATATAGAAGAGGTTTCCTTGTTTTTCCCCTTTAATATCATCATGGATCAGATAAGAAGGGGAAGTTAAATGGAAGAATTCTTGAATATCTACATCATGAACCTTAGCTTGAGCCCCATCATAAGTGTGAGAGGAACTAGGAATTAAAGACGGAGAAACATGAATAAGAATATTAGGAATTGGATTAGGCATGACAGGATTAGGATTAGGAAGATTAGGAACTAGATTAGGAATGAAAGGATTAGGATTAGGAAGATTAGTAAATGGGGTATCATATACCCAATTCTTCACATAATCCAAAAGAGCAATAAGTCCACTACACAAATCTTTGATGAAAGTTTTGAAAGTAGGAAGACTAGTATTAGCTAATCTCAAAATAACATAAGTGAAACATGAAGATTAACAAACATGATGAAACGGATGATACTTTCATAAACATCATAAGTAATATAAAGAGATGCTAAAACAAGAATAATGAGAAAAATAGCCATACCCCAAAGCATCTTAAAGATCTTCATAGTGAATGAAATGCAAGAAATGTTTTTTATATTTTTATGAGTATGTAGATTTTTTTTATTGTTTTAAAATGAAAGAGCATAAAATAAAACTAATTTAGTATGCATGCAAGATCTAGTCTCTAAGGAAAAGAGGCAAAGCATCTAACACAAAAAAAAAGAGTTGTCTATCACAGGTTCACCAAAATGTAACATAAGAAAATGTGACATCTAAAATGTAGGGTGTATGAAAAAGATGTTGTTACATTTGACATTAGAATATTTATTGAAATGTGTGGGGAAGACAAGATGTTCCTTTTATCCTTAGATACACAAAGGAAGGATACAAATTGATTAACCCCAAAGGAAGGATCAATGCATAAATGAATCAATCAATTGGAAATAAGAATAAAGAAGATCTTAAATTTCATTTATAGGAAATAATGTGTGATAGATCTAGAAAGATTAAGAACTTTAATTGAAATGGATAGGAGGAAATTACTAACCTTGAAATGTTATCGATCTAAAGAATGTTGTTTTCAAGGGTCTGCACTGAGTTTCTGAAAAATCTGAGACCGGATCTGGAATAGAAATGCAGAGACAAACAAAACCTAGAAATATTTCTCCGATCTAACGCGGTTCCAATTTTGACCCTCAAGTCAATGTCACCATTGACCCAGAATTTTTGACTCTGACCTAGGGCAGAATTGACCTCAAAAGTCTCTGACAGAAAATATGTTTTCGGATCCCAATAGTTTGCTGAAAAGGGTGTCTAAATCTGCACTCTGGTCCGTTGTTCCGAACCTGACCTTGCAAGAAAAATGGTTTGTTTGTTGGGGGGAGGGGTTTTCCTTAGTCAAACCCTGATTTAGAAATTAACCTAGAAATCAATAATTGAAATAAAGAATTCTAGCAAGTAGTAGAAGTAAATCTAATAATGAAGCTATGATATTCAATAGATATGCAATTGTATTTCGAATGTAAACAAGTATGTAAATATGAAAGCTTGGGCTCAATATTAGCAACCATAAACCTCCATGATTGTATGCTTAGAATCCACCTTGAAGAGAGAATGAATGAGTCTTGAGGATGCACAAAGGATATTTAAGAAATATCACACCATGATGATGGCTGGATCTAGGGATTGAATGATGAATCTTGAATGCTTGAACCAAATCCCTTCAAAGTCTTGAAAGCTTGAATCCTTGATCTTCAATGGATATCTTGAATTCTTGAGAGGAAGACTTGAAAATTTGAAGGCTTGAAAACATGTAGAACAATGGATGCTTGAATTTTTTGCTTCTTGGATAGTTGATGATTCGTACTTGATATGACTTCTTATTTTATGGTTAAAGAAAATGAGAGGAGAAGGCTTCCTTATATATCAAACTAGGGCACAATATTCTAGAGAGGCATACATAGGAGAATTAAATTCAAATTAGACCTATATCCCTAGAAGAGGACCTATATTAAATATAATTTAAGAATCATCACTTCATAACCCAAAACAGCCGACCCGGAAGTAGGAAATGAACTTTTAATGACCTCCAACAGCTGACAAAATTTCAAACTGGAAAGGGGGACGCAGGTCAAAGTTGAGGTAATCCTTGATCTAGGTCAAGGTCAAGGTTGATCTTGACCAAGGGTGTCAGAACCCCTAGAAAATGTGCCAGATGGGATGGATGGTGCCTGGAGAGGCCCAATCAGGTTCCTAAGCAGGCATAGAAGTAGGAGAGGGTGCTAAAATGAGGGAACAAAATGATGATGGTAAAAAACACCCCCTAAGGAGGGCTAAACATTCTTAAAATGGAAGTTCTTCTATTTTAAGATGATACAATTTCATACACCCTACATTTCATATGTTACATTTTAGATGACACATTTTCTTATGTCACATTTTGGTGAACCCGATGTGAAAATGTGATATATGTTTGAAATAGATGTTGTTACGTTTGAAATTAGAATGTTTATTGAAATGTGTGGGGAAGATAAGATGTTAATTTTATCCTAAGATGCACAAAGGAAGGATCCAAATTAATTAACCCCAAAGGAAGGATCAATGCATAAATGAATCAATCAATTGGAAATAAGAATAAAGAAGAAGATCTTAAATTCCGTTTATAGAAAAGAATGTGTGATAGATCTAGAAAGATTAAGAACTTTAATTGAAATGGATAGGAGAAAAGTACTAACCTTGAAATGTTAAAGATCTGATGAATGTTGTTTTTGGGGGTCTGCACTGAGTTTTTGGAAAATCTGAGACCAGATCTAGGATAGAAATGTAGACACGAACAAAACCCATAAATCTTTTTATGATCTAACACAGTTCCAATTTTGACCCTCAAGTCAACATCACCATTGACCCATAATTTCTAATTCTGACCTAGGGTAGAATTGACCTCAAAAGACTCTGTCAGAGAATCTATTTCTAGATCTTGATAGTTTGTTGAAAAGGGTATCCGAATCTGCACTCTGATCCGCTGTTCTGAACTTGTATCTGCAAGAAAAATGGATTTGTTAGTTGGAGGGGAGGGGTTTCCCTTGGTGAAACCCCGGTTTTGGAATTAAATTCAAAGTATAATTGAAATTGCATAAGAAAAACAAAGTAAATGAACAAATTCAACTTGCTTGTAGAATCCCTTGTGGCAGATTCGAGTCTGTGGATCCACAAGTATGTATGCACCAAATGGATGTAGAATGTAGAATGTAGAATGTATAATGTAGGATGTCTCAAATCAATTTCTTGTAGATCTTCAACACCAATCTTGAATGGATCTTGTAATAGGAAGAGGCTTGGAGGAAATCTAGATGAAGAAATCTTCAACAAGAGGGCTCTATAGAGGTCGAATCCTTCAATGGCTACCAATGGATCTTCTTGATGAATTGAGTGCTTGAGAAGTGATTAAATGCTTGAGAATGGATGAATGCTTCAATGGATACTTTTCTTGCTTCAAATCTTGCATCTTCACCTTTGGATTTTACTTCTTAATTCTTTGATAGTTGATGATCATGGTTAGAGAAAATGAGAGGAGAAAGCTTCCTTATATATGAATCTAGGGAACAATCTTCTAGAGAGGCCTACATAGGAGAATTAAATTCCAATTAGACCTATATCCTTAGAAGAGGACCTATATTAAATATAATTTAATATTTTTTGCTCCAAAGACTGAAACAGCCGACCTGAAAGCGGGAATCAATTCTTTCCAAAGCCTGACATCCAGAAACTCTGGAAATATGAAATTTGGACCTTAGGTCAGAAAAATTTTGATTCTGACCTAGGTCAAGGTTGAGGTAAACCTTGACCTAGGTCAAGGTCAAGGTCAACCTTGACCTAGGTCAAGGTCGAGGTCAAACTTGACCCAGAAAGGTCAACTTTGACCCTGAGGTCAAAAATCCCAATTTGCAGTTTTGGGTGTTTGAAATAGGTTGGAAAAAGTGGGAAATGGGGCAGAACAGGGTAAAAATCTAGATCCAAGTCAGAGATCCATTAAAGGTGCTTAACATGACCCCAAACCACTTACTCAGAAGGATAAACTAGTATACAATGGAAGTGCTTCCATTTTCTGACTATACATTTAGCCCCCACTTTAGCAATAGTATGGACTCAATGCAAACTCTTGGTAAAGGAGATCATAAAGAATAGATAATCTTATTGAAATAAAAATGGACAAAGGAATCCTGAAGCCCCCAAGGACTTAAGTCATTATCAAACCTAAGATCATGATAAGAGAGACATCACTAGTTAAGGAGAAAGAGAGAGAAGGTATGATTAACTTGCCCAATGAGAACTTATGTCCCATTGTGAACCACACAAGGAAATAGTACAACTGGAAAGATGGAGTTGAACCGCCTAGTAAATGTGGCTACTCACTAGTCAACTCATCAGGGAGATTTGGTCTTAAGGACACCTTCTGACCTTAAGGGATCAAGAGATTCATATAAATTTAAATTGGAGGGATCAAGAGATCCTATAAGGTAAAATGTAACATAAGAAAATGTGACATAAGAAAATGTGATGTATGTTTGAAATAGATGTTGTTACATTTTAAATTAGAATGTTTATTGAAATGTGTGGGATCGATAAGATGTTCCTTTTATCCTTAGATACACAAAGGAAGGATCCAAATTGATTAACCCCAAAGGAAGGATCAATGCATAAATGAATCAATCTATTGGAAATAATAATAAAGAATAAGATCTTAAATTATGTTTATAGAAAATAATGTGTGATAGATTATAAAGAATCAACCTTTTTCTGACCTAAGGTCTAGATTTCAGATTTCCAGGGTTTCCGAATGTCGGGCTTTGGAAAGAATTAATTCCCACTTTTGGGTCGGCTGTTTCGGTCTTCGGAGCAACAAATCTTAAATTATATTTAATATAGGTCCACTTCTAAGGGTATAGGTCTAATTGGAATTTAATTCTCCTATGTAGGCCTCTCTAGAATATTGTGCCCTAGATTCATATATAAGGAAGTTTTCTCCTCTCATTTTCTCTAACCATGATCATCAACTATAAGAGACTTAAGAATTGAAATCAAAAGGTGAAGAAGAAGGATTTGAAGCAAGCCAAGTAGCCATTGAATCATTCATCCATTCTCAAGAATTCAAGCACTTCTCAAGCACTCAATTCATCAAGAAGATCCATTGGTAGCCATTGAAGGATTCAAGCTCTATGGAGCCCTCTTGTTGAAGATTTCTTCATCCACATTCCTCCAAGATTCTTCCTATTCAAAGATCCATTCAAGATTGGTGTTGAAGTTCTATAAGCAATTAATTTGAGACATCCTACATTCTACATCGATTTTGTGCATACATACTTATGGATCCACAGATTCGAATCTTCCACAAGGGATTTTACAAACAAGGTGAATTTGTTCATTTAATTTGTTTTATTTATGCAATTTCAATTATACTTTGAGGTTAATTCCAAAACCAAAGTTTGACCAAGGCAAACCCCTCCCCCCAACAAACAAATCCATTTTTCTTGCAAATATAGGTTCAGAACAACAGTTCAGAGTGCACATTCAGATGCTCTTTTCAACAAACTATCAGGATCTAGAAATAGATTTTATGATGGAGACTTTTGAGGTCGATTCGGCCCTTGGTCGAAATCAAAAATTCTGGGTAAATGGTGACATTGACTTGAGGGTCAAAATTAGAACTGTGTCAGATTGGAAAAAGATTTCTGGGTTTTGTTCGTCTCTGCATTTCTATTCCATATCCGGTCTCAGATTTTTCATAAACTCAGTGTAGACCCCTCGAAAATAGGATTCTTTAGATCTGTAACATTTCAAGGCTAGTACTTTTCTCCTATCCATTTCAATTAAAGTTCTTAATCTTTCTAGATCTATCATACATTCTTTTCTATAAACGGAATTTAAGATCTTCTTCTTTATTCTTATTTCCAATTGATTGATTCATTTATGCATTGATCCTTCCTTTGGGGTTAATCAATTTGGATCCTTCCTTTGTGTATCTAAGGATAAAAGGAACATCTTATCTTCCCCACACATTTCAATAAACATTCTAATTTCAAATGTAACAACATCTATTTCATACACCCTACATTTTAGATGACATATTTTCTTATGTTACATTTTGGTGAACTCGCGATAGATAACGCTTTCTTTTTTGGTGTTAGATTTTCATTTTTATATTAGATCTTGCATGCATATTAGATTAGCTTTCTTTTATGTTCTTTCATTTACATTTCAGAAAAATTTATTATTTCCTAAATTAGTTCATTTGCATTGCATTGGTGTATGAGCTTTACCAATTCTAGTCCTACTTATAGTATCTCGGTTAGAAGAAGTTGAAGACTTATGGGTTCCTTTGATCCTAAGTATTCCTCTCCTTTCCTTAGGATCTTGAATGAAAATTTGACCACTCATGATTCCAATCCTTCTATGGAGCATAACTCTTCTCACTCATCTCATGATGAGGATGATTCTTTAAGAGTTCCTCCTGAACAACTACAAAAACTTTCAACAAAACTTGATAAAATGGGAAATTGGCTTATTCAAGAAAACCATAATCAAGATTCCATCCAAACTATAGAGGCTCTTAAGAAAGTACTTCGTGATAGTGATAAGTGTTAATCTCATACATGGTATCACTCATCTTGTGCATTTGAATGTTAAACCTTTAGCTCAAGAGACTCAAGATCACGGATTCACTCCTTCTGTCACTAGTGAGGGACCTTCTTTTGTTCTTTTACTTAGAATTCCTACTTACACTCCTCCTTTGATGACTACATCTCTCCCAATTTCATCTATTCTTGTGAGTGTTCCACCGGTATCTCTACCTACCTCACAACCTTCATATCATAGTGTGCCTTTTACTTATTCCAATCCCCTTCCAACTGTGGTTCTGAGTGTTCTACCAATTGTGTCTTCCATTCCTGCTACTTCCTACACTTTTCCTAGTGTTCCTAATATTTCTATGCCACCTATTTCTTCTAATGATTCCACAATCATCAGTTTGGCTCAAACCGTTTCATCTTTACAACAACAACTTGCATCTCTAACCCAATCCAAGTTTAGCATTCCTACATGTGACATGGGTAGTCCTTTATCCTTATACAATGTTCATGTTATTGTCTCTCAGCAAGCCAATATGCCTCATCTTGAGAATTACAATGGTCAAGACGATCTTGTTACTCGTGTTAAAACATTTCAAATCCTTTGTAGTTATTATGCTCATGACCATAGGATTTTAGCTAAGTTGTTTGGTAGGAATTTTCATGATAAGGCCTTGCAACGGTATTGTTCTTTACCTCTTTATTCTATTGATTCTTTTCCTAAACTTTCTAATACCTTCATCCAATAATTTAAAAATAACATTGGTCTACAAGTGTCCTTAACTGATTTAATGCATTGTAAACAAAACATTAAAGAAAAATTGACTGATTTTATTGGTAGACTTAAGCATGTGTATGCTCAGATTTCTTGTCATGTTCCTGATATTGATATTCAACATATGTTTATTTCAAATTTACAAAAGGATATTAGAGATAAGATTATTCTTACTGAATTGACCTCTTTTCAACAACTTTGTGCAGCACTTCATCATTATCAATTACAAGTGAGTGAATTTAAGAGCAACACTCCAATGGATCCTGTTCCAGTTGATAAGAGTGACACTGCTCCTAATCCTAATAAGTTTCAAAAACCTAACAACTATGTCAAGATTAATAAACAGACGAATGAGGTTTTTGATCAAGTTGTTGTTGCATCCAACAATGCCACTTCTACATCCACTGCTTTCCGTATGAATCGTATATTTACTCCTCTCTTTGAATCTTTACATTCCATTATGAGTAGGTTGTTAAGTGCTAATATGATTACCTTGCCTCCTATTTGACCTCTTCTCCCTACCATGATAGCATCAAAATACTTTGATTCTAAAGCTTTTTGCCAATACCATCGCCAGAATGGCCATGATACTGAAAAATGTTATTCTCTAAAGCATAAAGTTCAAGACTTAATTGATTCTAATGCTTTATCTATTGATAATTTTGATGGAAATGGGAACAAATTTGTCTCTCCTAATCAAAACCTTCAAATCTATAAAAATCCTTTACCTACACATGATACTAATACCATTGCTCAACCATCTTCTGTGGATATTGTTTACGATTCAAAGATGGATGATCTTAATCACATTTTTAATCATGTGGAGTGTGCTATTTCACCTCAACCTACCATTCAAGATCTTTCACCTTCACTTCTACCTCTAGTTCCACCTAAACCTCATAAACAAACTAAGGATAAATGACCTAGGGAACTCTTAATTACCTTTGATGATTCTGAGACTATTAAGGCTCCTGATGGTCCCCTTTATATTTATGCTAAGATTTCTAAGATACCTACGTGTTGATCCCACATCTTTAAAAATGTCATTATTGAGGAAAACCTTTTTATAAAAAACCTACAACGTGATTGTTATGATCCATCTGATGCATGTATCCAAACTTGTAATGGTTTTCTTTATCCTGCACTTGGTTCTACTAACTTTCCTATTGAACTTTGTGGTAAAATTGTAGATACTACCTTCATTGTCATTCCTACTTCTGATCAATTTCAAGTCAAATTTGGCTTTCCTTGGATAACTGTTATGCATGATATTGCTTCTCCTATTCATAAATGTCTTAATTTCATTCATAATGGAGAAGTAAAAATGATTTATCATAGTTTGTATCAACCTTCTAGGCCTAGAGATTGTGCTACTCTTGATTTCTTTTGGCCTTCATTAACTAATTCATGTCCTCCTCACCCTGATAACCTTTTTCGTTCATATCAAGCCTATAAACATCGCAAGATTGTTGAGTTAAGCATTCCTCGGATAGATCTTAACCATGGTCTTTTTCCTACTCCTTCCATACCTCCTCTATCCATTACTACTAGCTCTATTACTCAACCTCCCAGTGTTTCTTCTCAGCCTACTGCAAATCCTACCAATCCTCCTATAGAACCTGCAAAGGAACCAGTTGTTATTCCTCATAGTTCTCAACATGTGTCAAACAAAGAAAAATGTAAAAAATCTGCTAATGGACGTAGTAAGAAGCGTAGAGCTAATACTAGGGCCCGTGCATCTATTCTTATAAATTCTTTACCTTCTTTTGACCAACCTATGCCTGATGTGTTGGAAGAAGTTAATATTCATAATGATGTTAAGATGAATGAGTACGATGATTCTATTCACATCTTAGATCCTATTTTAATTAACCTCGATGAGGAGGATACTCTTGATGATCCTATTGATCTTAGTGATGAATATGAGACCATTGATCTTGATACTGATTTACCTCATATGCTTTCAACTCAATTGATAATTACACCTAGTATCGAACATCGTAATTCTCAAGAGGATCCTTGTTTGGAAATGGCTATTATTCCTAATGTATTGGATATAGTCCCTCTTGCAAGTTTCCCACCTTCCCTAAATGATATAAACTGAGATGGGGAGAGTAGGCGATGCACCTGATTGGCTTATCCTTCATAGTATCTCTTTTTGTGTTTGCATGTTGTATTGTGCTTCTCTCGTAATGTGTTTGCTAAATGTTTGTTAGACTCTTTTATACGACCCTTGTTACATTGTTCGTGCAAGGTGATAAAGGAATCAAACCTGTTGTACAATTCCTCTATATGTATCTTTACTCTGCTATATGTTATTTTCATGTTATGTTGTACTTTTGCTATTGTTCGTAAATGTTTTCCTTGTGTAGTCCGCTTGGATATGAGACATGGTAAAACTGATTCTTTTTGGTCTCCATGTTGTGGTCCGAAAAGACTCTTCTTTGTAACTCTTGAGTTTTCTTTCCTCCATTGTGATTGTAGTTCTTTCTTTGGGGAATGATGTCAATTCATTTGTAATAATATCATATCTATATATACATATTATCCTATGATCATACTGACCCCATAGTAGGTAGATCCCTTCTATGTTCTTTGTATGTTTATGTGGTATTTCCCTTGATTTGTCTTTATTTGGGGGCATCTCATAGTGGAAACGTAATTAGTAGAGTTGTTTATTTTTCTATTAAAGCCATTGCTCCTGTTAAAGTGTTAGCAATAAATTTAACGTGGGGGCATACGCTCTACTCACTTTTTGCACACACACATGTTCAAAATATTTTCAAAACTTAAATTTTTTTCCCTTTATGGATTAAAGACTAATCCTTAAAGCATGGATTTTTACCTTATAGGATCTCTTGATCCCTCTAGTTTAAATTTATATGGATCGCTTGATCCCTCCAGTTTCAATTTACAATGTTTTGATCCCTTAAGGTCGGAAGGTATCCTTAAGACTGGATCTCCCTGATGGGTTGACTAGTGAGTAGCCACATTCACTAGCCAGTTCAACTCCATCTTTCCAGTTGCATTGTTTCCTTGTGTGGTTCACAATGGGACATAAGTTATCATTGGGAGAGGTAATCACACCCTCTCTTTTTCTCCTCAACTGGTGATGTCTCTCTTATCATTAGCTTAGGGTCGATAAAGACTTAAGTCCTTGGGGGCTTGAGGATTCCTTTGTCCCTTTTGATTTCAATAATATTATCTATTCTTTATGATCTCCTTTACCAAGAGTTTGCATTGAGTTCATACTCTTGCTAAAGTGGGGGCTAAAAGTATAGTCAGAAAATGGAAGCACTTCCATTGTGGAATGGTTTAGCCTTCTGAGTAAGTGGTTTGGGGTCATGTCAAGTGCCTTAAATGGGTCTCTGACTTGGATCTAGCTTTTTCCCCTGTTCTGCCCCATTTCCCACTTTTTCTAGCCTGTTTTTGACACCCAAAACTGCAAATTGGGATTTTTGACCTCAGGGTCAAAGTCCACCTTTCTGGATCAAAGTCAACCTTGACCTTGACCAAGGTCAGAATCAACCCTTTTCTGACCTAAGGTCCAGATTTTAGATTTCCAGGGTTTCTGGATGTCAGGCTTTGGAAAGAATTAATTCCCACTTTCGGGTCGGCTGTTTCGGTCTTCGGAGCAACAAATCTTAAATTATATTTAATATAGGTCCTGTTCTAAGGGTATAGGTCTAATTTAGGCCTCTCTAGAAGATTGTGCCCTAGATTCATATATAAGGAAGCTTTCTCCTCTCATTTTCTCTAACCATTATCATCAACTATCAAAGACTTAAGAAGTAAAATCCAAAGGTGAAGAAGTAAGATTTGAAGCAAGCCAAGTAGTCATTGAAGCATTCATCCATTCTCAAGCATTCAAGCACTTCTCAAGCACTCAATTAATCAAGAAGATCCATTGGTAGCCATTGAAGGATTCAAGATCTATGGAGCCCTGTTGTTGAAGATTTCTTCATCCATATTCCTCCAAGATCCTTCCTATTCAAAGATCCATTCAAGATTGGTGTTGAAGGTCTATAATCAATTTATTTGAGACATCCTACATTCTACATCCATTTGGTGCATACATACTTGTGGATCCACGGATTCGAATCCACCACAAGGGCTTTTACAAACAAGGTGAATTTGTTCATTTACTTTGTTTTATTTATGCAATTTCAATTTTACTTTGAGGTTAATTCAAAAATTGGGGTTTGACCAAGGCAAACCCCTCACCCCCCCCAACAAACAAATCCATTTTTCTTGCAGATACAAGTTCAGAATAGCAGATCGGAGTGCATATTTGGATACCCTTTTTAGAAAACTATCAGGATTCAAAAATAGATTTTCTATCGGAGACTTTTACGATCGATTCTGCCCTAGGTTGGAATAAATTATTTTGGGTCAATGGTGACATTGACTTGAAGGTCAAAATTGGAACTGTATCAGATCAGAAAAATATTTATGGGTTTTATTCATCTCTGCATTTCTATTCTAGATCCAGTCTCAAATTTTCCAGAAACTTAGTGTAGACCCCCAAAAACAACATTCTTTAGATCTGTAAGATTTCAAGTTTAGTACTTTTGTCCTATCCATTTCAATTAAAGTTCTTAATCTTTCTAGATCTATGACACATTCTTTTCTATAAACAAAATTTAAGATCTTCTTCTTTATTCTTATTTCCAATTGATTGATTCATTTATGCATTGATCCTTCCTTTGGGGTTAATCAATTTGGATCCTTCCTTTGTGTATCTAAGGATAAAAGGAACATCTTATCTTCCCCACACATTTCAATAAACATTCTAATTTCAAATGTAACAACATATATTTCAAACATCATTATTATGGATGATGTTTGAAAGCTATTAGATTTCCACAATCCATAAGAATGATATACAAAGAGAATGGATATTTTTCTGACTGGAAAAAGAAGACTCAACAACAATACCAGTTTAGGGTATACCGAGCATGGAGAATCATCAAACCAATATTATCAAAGAGATGTCTAAAGAAATCCAAGAGCAAAGAAGTCATGTAATCACTGTGGAAAACCAGGTCACACATCAAATGTTTGCAGGAGCAAAGAAAAAGGTATTCCTAAATCTACTTCTACAATCATAGGTAATTTTTATAACTGTAACAAGCATGGACACAAAGCACACGAATGAAAATCTAAGGTAAACAAACCAAAGAAGGAATCCTATATGGAAAAATATTATTCTACTTGAAAAATACATGGCCACACATCTCATGAATGTAGAAAAAAGAAAAAGCAAGTATGGAAACCAAAAGAACAAGAAAATGCATATAAACCGAGAAGAGTCGGTAACTCATATGTTTGGGATTACAACACATGGGTAAATTGCACAACATGTGGTAGATATGGACATATTGCTGCTAACTGCATGAGGAAATGGATACAAAGATCAAGGAACTGGACTAACTCTGGAATGACATGCTTACACTATCATAAGGTGGGTCACCTAAGCAAGGACTGCAGAGACTGAGTGACATAAACAAGCACTTTTGCAAATGGAAACACTATTTAAGATATCAGGAGAATGAGAAATCAAATGTGGAGGAGAGCTTCAAACAATGAAAATGTTGGACCAAGCACCATGGTATGTGACACCTCATCCAATGGATTTTGTGATTTCACCGCCCCCACCTAAGAAAAAAAAGTATGGAGCTACACTCTACACAACTATATTTTACGTCAGTTCTAATATTCATTGATAATATGCCAAATTAGAATGAATGGAGATGCACTATGGTATTACTTGTTATGATTTTGTGAATCCAATCTCTTCGGTCAATATAAATCAAGAATCGTCGGTAATCATGTAAAAGACAATCAAGTATTCACTACATACCGAGCACCGTCGATGAACATGTGAAAAGTACAACGAAGTTGTCACTTACCCCAAGCATTCTATGCTCACTGGGGATGAAGAATTTGGTATGATATGCGAGCGTATTTGTTTTGTCGACCGATTGGTAGCAGAAGCATTCAATGCACCACTTAGGTTATTTTCTATAAATAGGGCAACAAAGAGCTCATTCATTTACCAAGCGATAAAGTGAAAATAGCAGAGCGAAGAAGAGAGAAAAGATTGTAGAATGATTCATAGCATATTCAAAGGCTACTCTAATAGATTTTGAGCACTCACAGCTATCAACCAGTAAGTACCAAGACTTACCAAGCACATAGTTCATTTTCAAAGAAACCCTAATTTTACGAACAATGAAAACTACCTCATGAGTCTCAAAGATCAAGAACACAAAGGACAAGAAGATAAACCTAATTAAGAACACAACCTGTGAGGAGCCTAACTATAAGTTTTTCCCTGAGGTTGCTACTCAACCCGACACCAAGGGATCATTTTCAAGTATCCCTCCTAGGGTTTTGCTGGTTGAAGATATCTGCGCATACATCAACTGCAAGGTTGCAGAGATTAGAGATGTTGAGATTGAAGAAGCTTACCAGAAGCTATGCAATGATAGAAACTTGAATGATGAACATAAGCACATTGAGGTGAAAGGGTTAACCAATGCCCTACTACTCCCGAGAGAGTTCAAGACCGAATGGATATGCATTGTAGTTAGCCAAGTACATGATCGAAAAATGTGGTTGGATGAACCAAAACCAATCACAAAGGATGTGATTCATGCTGTAACTGGTTATCCAATAACCGACAAGGCTAAAGCCCTAAAGCACCCTTCACGCCCCGAGATTGAAAAACTAACTAAGGAAGAATGGGATGGAAGAGGGTTGAAACTCAATAAATCACCGACCCCAAGATGAAATTTGGTGCATGTGTGACTGGGTACAAAATATTCCAAGCTAGCAGAATGAACAACATAGCATGTGGAGCAGTTGACACTGCTTATAAGATTGTGAAGAAGGGACTTCAAATGAACTTATCTGAGCTACTATTGAAGAAACTAGAAGAAAACATGATGACAATTAGGTCACCCAGATCTAATTCATGTAATTTTAGTTCACTCCTTATGTGCACATTCTTCTATTTTTAGAATTTCTGCCCCTCTGTCGGTAATGTCACTTGGGACACAACCTGACCAATAACTGCACAAATTAGTGAATTTATTATGTCACTAGGGGATAACTTCACATCTTAATTTGGATGCATAATTCACCACTTTCAAGGATAGAATGCAGAAGAGAATGAGAATCCCTGCACAACTCGTTAAACAGTATAAAGATGAAATATGTTTCATAGTGGACACCGACACCACTCTAATCAAACCAGCTGTACCAAGAACAACATGGTTACCACCATTGGATTATGAGATCAACATTGATTAGGCTATAAAGGCTATTGAAGCCTTACTGAATGAACTAGTGGACAAATCATTGAGCATATTTGGCACATATGACGAAGCCTTGTCTAGAATCAAGAATAGCTTAGTAGTGAAGAAGATAGACCGAAAGAAGACAAAAATAATAAATACTATTCAAAAGAAACTTTCGGTAAATGATGAAGAGTTGGAACAAGATGTCACCAAGGGATAGTCACCCATCAATGAAGGTGAAGAGCTAAGTGACTCTGAGTCTACTGAATCAGATGCACCACCAACCAAGAAAGCAAAGGTTACAAATGTAACAACTGCATCAAGAACAAGGAGCAAGACAATAAAAGAGGCAAACTCACCACCAGTAAAGAAAGGTACTATGAGGACTTATCAGAAAAGAAAGCCTCAAACTGAGAAATCAGCACCGAGGCAAAGAAGGAGATATATAAGAGGAAAAGAAGACAAGGATGATACTTCCAGCGATGAAAGAGAACAAAGGATCGAAGCAGAAAAGGCCAAGATACCTAAGACAATCGATGAAGTTGCAGAGTCAATTATCAACATAGGCAACTTATCACATCACAAGATTAGACAATGGCTAACCTTATCTCCCGGAGATTAGAATAAGATAGAAGAGGCCATAATTAAGGCAATGGTTGCATACAAGTATGTACCAATACAATTCAACAAGAATATTCCACAAGAGCTCAATGACAAAATATTAGCAAGATGAGAGGAACCTCCTTACAGCAATATGGTGAGAATGCACGAAATCACAGAATATAGAGCAATAGCAGAATGCAAAATGAATCTATTGATCGCGGGCCACTTCGAGGGGGTAACCTCCTTTGAGCAAGCTCAATACAATAAATTCGTCGGTATCCAGCAAAGGCCTCAACCTACTCTTATATACTAAGTACAATCTAGAAAAGTAATACTACCTATGCATGTGGGATAATAAAATATACTCACAAGACGACTTACAAAGCATATGCGTCCAACAACACTACACTAACAAAATAAACAGAAGGAACACACAGGTTCCTAACACAAGATGGACATATGCCTTGCATAGAAAAAATGAGGGAAAGATCCCTAGTCACATTCATGCCACCCAAGTCAACAGTTGAATAAATTGATTCAACAATGAAGGAGCATGCAAAGAAATTTTCAGCAAAGATGAGAGCATACAAAGTACTACAAGGTAGATTAGAAGAGATTGACAAAGAAGCAATGAAATTTGGAATGAAATCTTCAATGCACCTAAGAAAATATTAGCTCTAACCAAGACACCTCACATTGAGGAGAAGGAGGCCACACTGAGCCCCAAGAATATCTTCATCAATGACACTGAGGATGTCAATCCATTTGATTTGACAATAGAGGCAAGTAAGGTCATGGATAAAATACCTCAGATATTAAAATCATTAGGGGATACACCAGACATCACTATAAAAGATATAACTAATATTGATTCTGATGATGATCCTAATAATGATGAAGATGTAAATGTTGCCACTAAGCAAACAAAGGAAAAGGAGACAACGGATATTTCACATGAAAATGTACCAGGTCACATGCCTTTATTGATACAAGCTATCAATATAATCACTGAAGAAAAGGAGAAAACACCTAAGCCTGATGCAAACATACCTAAGGAAAAAGGTGATGAACATGGGGAGCAAAAAGATACAAATGAGGAGCTGAAAGATACAAGTGGAGAGGATAAACTGAGTGATACCACTACCAAAGACACCAAAGAGACAAACAAAGTTGTAGATAAAGACAAGGTTTATTTAGAGACGTCTACTACCGACCAATAGTTAAATACCAAGAAGCATACAAAAGGCCCCACACCTCCCAACCAATCACCAAAATCAAAATAAATAGAGAAGGAAATTGCTATGGTACTACATTCCCCTGCTTCCAGCACCATACAGAAGAAGAAGAAGAAGAGTAAAGCACCAGTCACACATGATGAAATAATAGATATACCCGACTGTGATCCAAGGACACTAGATCTCAAGTCACTGACCAAGCATGGAGAACTATGCAAGAGGAAGGAAATACAAGAAAAGCTCAAGAAGGAGCACAAAAATTCACAAGTCCTGGATACTACAAAGGAAATACTATTGCAAATAGTATCTGACACTCAAATTGATCAAAATGCACCAATCCTTGATCAACTAGTAGTTCTTACCCAGGCCATAACATCACAGAATGTAGAAGCCGACAAGGAAATTGAGGAATGTGCAGAAGAGAAGTGTCACTACAAGCTCACAGAGAGGATCAACCAATAAGTGGTAGAAAACAAGGTAAAACTTTCGGAGCTAGTAACTACATTGGAAACAATAATATCAGATGTAGTTAACTTAGTTCAAAATTTGTGCACACTAGAATATTTCACTACCGAGCATAGTGAAAAGATAGCTAAAATAGATGAAGATCTTAAAGCTAGTGCACAAAGTCTCACAATCAAGGAAAATGCATTCCAATTGCATAATGAGAAGATTGTAGAATCAAAACGGTTGAGACTTGAGATACAAAAGGCTAATAGAAAAATCAAAGATGAGGTAACCGAGCTCCAAGCTGTTATGTATGTGGAGCCTTATCAGACTCAGTTTCTTTCGGCACGGTTTCCCCCCAGACATATCTATATGGGCCCCAAGCTTAGGGTAAAGCGTCGACCATCAATTTTCTATTAGTCAGAGTATTTTTGCCCTAATTTGGTTATGTCAAAAATACGTGTGTAAAGGGCTTAGGGTTTTGAGATTCATTATTGTATGAGGGATTTTCATAGCTTCCTGTGGCGGTATTGAGTTGCAGGTTTCAGATTGTAATTACTGGATAATAATAAATATATTGGACTCATTGTTGGTGGACGTAGCCCAGGGATTGGGTGAACCACGTTAAATCTTTATGTCTTTGTGTTCTCTTTCGTGCATTAATATTTGCATTTTTTTGCTTATTATTCTAACAAGTGGTATCAGAGCGAGGTTTTTTCGTTCGTTCTTTCATCTATTCTCTGAAGCAGGTCTCACAAGTTAGTGGGAGAGTCTCTCGGTTAAGTGGGAGAAATGGCAGACGAGGGTAGGCTGAAGGTTGATAAGTTTAATGGGTAGAACTTCCAGTTATGGAAGATGCAAATGGAGGACTATCTCTATCAGAAGGATCTATGGTGGCCATTAGAGGGAATAGCCAAGAAAGAGGCAGCAATGTCTAAGGAAGATTGGGATATTTTGGATAGGAAGGCACTGGGGAGTATTCGTTTATGCCTGGCACAATCGGTGGCATTCAATATTACTAGAGCAACGACAGCTAAAGATCTGATGGAAACCTTAGCGAAGTTGTATGAAAAGCCTTCAACTTCAAACAAGGTATTTCTCATGAAGCGTTTATTTAACATGAAAATGGTAGAAGGTGGATCAGTCACTGATCATTTAAATGAGTTTATTATAGTTACAAGTCAGTTAACTTCAGTTAAAATTACCTTTGATGAAGAGGTTAGGGCTCTCTTGATTTTGTGCTCTTTGCCAGAAATCTGGAATGGCTTTATAATGGATGTTAGTAACTCTATTTCTGGTTCTAATACCCTAAAGTTTGATGATGTTGTTGGTGTTATATTGAGTGAGGAAATTCATAGGAAAATCTCAGGGGCATCCACATCGGGTAGTGTATGAAACGCAAAAAGAAGAGGTAGAACAAGAGACAAAGGAAACAACTCTAGAAATCATGGAAAATCATGAGGGAAGTCAAAGGGAAAGAGGTCTCAGTCAAGAGGACCTAGCGACTGCTGGAACTGTGGAAAACTAGGACATAAGAAGAAAGATTTTTGGTCTCGAAAGAAAGATCAAGGAGACAAATATGATGGAAACAAGGAGACAAATGTGGTAAGTGACAAATCCAAAGAGGATGCTTTTCTCTTGTCTTTAGAAAATGTTGATGATTCATGGGTGTTAGATTCAGGGGCTTCATTTCATGCTACACCCCATAGAGGTAATTTTGTTGATTATGTCCAAGGGGATTTTGGGCTAGTTTATTTGGGAGATAATAAACCCTATCAAATTGTTGGAAAAGGTAGAATCAAGATTAAGTTTCACAATGAGAATCATTGGCTACTACAAGAGGTAAGACATGTTCCAAGGATGAGTAGGAACTTAATTTCAGCAGGGCAACTCGCTGATGAGGGTTGCATAGTTACTTTTAATGATAAAAATTGGAAGGTTTCAAAAGGTTCCTTAGTAGTAGCAAAAGGTGTGAAAGTAGGCACCTTATATCTTTGTATAGGACATATTGTTCCCTCTACTTTAGTTGTTTCAGAGAAAAATGAATGTTTAGGAACAGTTGCTACAGTTGAGCAGGTAGAACAAAAGACAGTAGCTGGAGATTCTGAAACAGCTCTATGGCACAATAGACTTGGGCACATGAGTGAAAAGGGTATGAAATTACTCCATTCAAAGAAATTTCTACCAGGTCTAAAATGTGTTAATATGGATTTCTGTGAAAGTTGTGTGTATGGAAAACAAAAAAGAGTTAGTTTCGTAAAGAGTGGGAAGGAAAAGAAAGATAATAAACTAGAGCTTGTGCATATAGATGTATGGGGTCCAGCTCAGGTATCTTCCCTTGGTGGCTCTCATTATTATGTTACATTCATTGATGATGCAACTAGGAAAGTATGGATATATTTCATTAGACATAAATCTGATGTATTTGAAACTTTTAAGAAATGGAAAAGCTTGGTTGAAAATGAGACTGGAAAAAGAT
>MU224301.1:1871674-1895302 GCA_018584345.1 Thuja plicata
TGCTCTCAGTGTGGATGTAGCCACGATTGTGGTGAACCACGATAAACAGTGTGTTCTGTGTCTACTTTGCAATCTGCTCTTTTATTTCTTTAACTCTGTTTTTCTTTTCGAATTCTTCAATTCTACAGTACACCTCCACCTCCAACTTAATATAGCTATTGAAAGTCATTTATTGAACCGATTTTCAAAAAGTTTGGTAGAAATGGAGTACCGTATAAAGATATTAAAATTATTCATAAATAGTTATTTTGAAATCTATTTAAAGAAAATAAGGATAAAAGGTGCTTAACTTTCTTTTGTCTACTGTTTTTTATATTTTCATATTTTTTATTTTTTCAATAAATGAAGATTTTTTTATTTTTAATTTTCTCACCTTACCTCTAAGAAGCTGCACATAAAAGAGTAGCAATTGACAAGGTCTTGACATGATCTATCATAAATTTTTGAGTTTCTATATGTCCCCTTTACCAAATTTCAAAAAACAGAAAATACAACAGATTTTTATGAAATTTTTAATATTTGTTTTTTTATTATCTGTATATTTTGTAGTAGAAAACTTAAAAAAATTGTAAAAAAAAAATATAAAAATCTGAAAAAAAGGTTTGATTTTTTTTTTTCCATTACATGAAGATTACCCCGCTGGTTGGCTGCGTTTCGAAACAGCTTCCAAATTGGAATTCAATTGCATTTAATTTATTCCCATCAGTTATCGTCATCAAATTTTCAGTTAAGCATTGTGGATAATAATTCCGAGGAGCGTCTGACAAAATTTCTAATGTATCAATATGCCATCTATTCTGTACGTCCATCTGATCTACTACTGTATTTGTGAAAAATAAATTATCATGTGCCACTGCCATGCACTAATCTAAATATGCCCTAAAAATTGGACTCTTGAAAAATATTTCCCTGCCATGAAAATAAATGGCCACTGTATTACTCACTTGAATTCATTGCTGATTCACAAAGACTCTAATTCTATTAAAAATAGGCTGCCAATTCGACATTATCATTTCACAGCATGAATTTCTCAGTCTATACCAGGTATCCATAGATAAATAACATCAATATTTAGGAATCATTTCATTAATTTAATGGAGGAAAAGAAATCAGCCTAGCATTCATTTTGCAGATTCCTACCTAAAAAAACAAAATCCAAAAGCACAAATCACTCCCGAAATGACTCAGTGTACAACAAACCATACATAAGTAATATTCTTATACGCTACTAGATGCAGCGATTCAGTTAAATTACAATTAATTTCCACACTAGGCCTTACCTTAAACAGTAAAGAGCCATAAATACTACACTTAAATAACAACAACGAAGCGTATACAACGGGAAATTTTTCCCTAGCAACGTATCTAGCACTTATTGGCAGCAAATCCCACCTGGTTATTAGCAGGATCATACGAAACCCTAATCCCCTGCTGCTGAATATTCCCGATAATTGACAGACTCGACGACACCGGCGCAAACGCGAAACAGAATGTTCCAGCATTATCCACCGGCACAAGATAATTCTTCGGCGGCAGTGACAAACTTCCGCCGCTCGGGAAATGAAAACCAACGGTAGGCACGCTGACGGAATCCCGGTTGGAAAGATCGTAACAAGTATCGAACAGAGAAACTCCGCTAGTTGACGGCAAATCCTTGGTTCCGGCGACGAAAGCATCACGCAAAGCGTCGTAGGCCTGTGTCTGGAGCCTGGTAACAGCGGTGCCGGAATCCACAATAACACCGCCGTTACCAGAGGCATCTAACTGGAAAACAGCCTGCGGTATTGAGAGCATGTTCCCGCCGACGCTGATGCCGGAAAGTGAGACGTAGTAGAAAGTGTCCATACGGCTGTTTTTCAGCAAAGGTGCCAAAACCGCTCCCCGCGGAACCGCTTCCCGGCCGAACTGGAGCGTACTGGAGGAGCTGGAATCTCGGTCTACGAGACAGTAAGAGAAGATCTTTGCGTCGGAATCCGGCAATTGTGACGGAAATGACAGAGCTCCGCCTCCGAGGCCAAGCAATCCTGCGGCGCCGACGAAAAGCCCTTCATTATCGTGGCCGCAGCCTATGGCAACGTTCTGGACGGGGGTTTTGCCTAGGGTTATGGTTTCCGTCGCAAAGCTTCCGATCGTATACGATCCGTCGCCGTAATTTACCTGGTAAATGCATGTTCCGCTTCGGCTGCAGCCTGAGACGTCGAGCTCCTGGCACTGGTTCGAGTCACATTTGAGGCCGTTGTAGGATGAGGACATGGAAGGGTTAAAGATCGGGTCGGTCTGGCTGTAACAGTCGCTGCAGGGCTGGCACTGGATCCAGACAATGTCGGAGCCTGTGTCCAGGACTACGAGCTGGTCTTTCGCCGGACTTCCCACGCCGACACGAGTAAAATACTCGCCGCTTCCTTGCTGCACGCCGGAAACCACAGGACTCTGAAAGTCCGCCAGAGAAGCGACTTCCGTAGCCATGCCCTGGGGTTTCAGGTCCGACGTGCTCAGTCCGTTCACGGCGAGCTCCAGGCGAGCGTTAATGGCGGCCACGCGCGCCGCATCGCGATGCAAGCGCCGCTTTAGGCACTCCTCAAAGCTCACATTTGCAGACCTCAGCACAGTGTCTCTGTGCACCAGAGGAAGAGACATCGGCACTAGGGTTTCATCTTCTAGGGTTTCTTCACGTTCAAATTTCTTCTCCTCCGCTTCTCCTCTCACCACGGCCAAAGCAGCGCGCACGTCCAAAACAGTCCGCGACTTCAAATCCCTCGCCGCCTCCACTGAAAACAGAGCCAGGCACAACACCAGGGCCAGAAAGCTCAAAGATCGGATCTTGCCAGCCATTGCTGAACAGAAATTTCAAAACTCCCGGTTTTGCAGTGGCGATTCCAGGCTTTATTTATAACAAAACACACTTTGTTACAGAAATCTTAGGTGGAGGCGCATTCATGGCGAGGGTTTAATTCACGCTACTCCGGCCGGTGGAAATATTTTCCGCTTTTTCTTTTGCGTTGTTTGCAACTGCAAACATGGCTACTTATCGAACTCCATTAATGCGGACCGCGTGAGAAGCGACTGTCACGGAAAGCATAAAAGTAAAGCGTAAAATAATCCGTGACAGAGAATTTTAAGCCTTTCTTTTTGTTGGGAAGCGCGCACTCAAAGAAACGAAAAGACTCTTGTTTTGTTTAGTGTAGCTCACCCAACTTGTGACTTTCTTTACCCCCTTCCTCCCTTGATTTTTGGGTCATGTTCTTGGTGGTTTGCCTGCTTCCAAATTATACGAATTAATTTAGGCCGTAAACGTGGTAATCGCCACATGAATCTCTTTTCTATTCCCAGGATTTGATATCTCACCAGCCCAGTTCAATAGATATTGGCAACACACTTATTGTTTTTCACTACTTACCATTATAAATTCTTCTATTTTCTTCTTGCCTTAATGCGCCGGGATCTTATAATATTCTTACACGCGTCACGTACTTTTCCTTCCTTTGTTGTCACAGGGCATTCAAATCTATGATATTCGAGAGTAAAATTTAGTGTGATTTCTCAAATGGATTCACAGTATTGGGAAAAGGAGTAGAAATAGCAATTAATCTAATATTAAATTCAATTATTGGGGTAGACTTGATTTTTTCAAGTCAATTTTTAAGCTTTTAAGAGGTTTATGAGTTGTCACACAATAAGTCATTTCTATTGTTTTATGTCTATTTCACCTTTTTATAGTGTGGGTGTCAAGAAATTTAATTGAGATCATTGAGAATTATCTCTAGAACCTACTTTTCTTTTATCTATTATTTCTTTTGGAAAAATGTATATACTAATTAAAATAAAAAGAATGTGCAAGAGAAAATAATCATTTAGTGGAACTTCCAAGCACTCATCTTACTCTCTTTATATTATTCTTTCTTCTATTTGTCTTTTTAGTTTTTATATACTGAACAAAGTAAATAATTAAATATATGTCATATATGTCCAATCAAACATACATCAGCCACAAGACTGCAAGATATAATGTAAAGATGGTAAGGTTTGTGGAATGACATATCTAAAGAAAATACAAATAATACATCAGCCACAAGAGTGCAAGATATAATGTAAAGAGGATAAGGTTTGTGGAATGACATATCTAAAGAAAATACAAATAATACATCAGCCACAAGAGTGCAAGATATAATGTAAAGAGGATAAGGTTTGTGGAATCACATATCTAAAGAAAATATAGATACAAGATAATATCTAAAGAGAAATACAAATAAGATGCAATATCTTAAGAAAAATACAAATAAAAGGCATTATCTAAAGAAAAATACAAAAAAATACAATATCTAAAGAAAAATACAAATACAAGACAATATCTTAAGGAAAATACAAATACAAGGCAATATCTAGAGAAAAATACAAATGTACAAATAAACTATTTGTATTTTTCTTTAGATATGCCCTTGCACACTCCTTATCTTTTTTACATTATATACCCTTAAATCGTATGGACTAATTTTAGTCTACTCTCAATTGTGAGACATAAATTTAAGACTAAGTATGGAGTAATCTTGTGACTAGCTTATAGATCTTATTTAGATCTTGTGAGATCTATGAAACATCAAAATGTATGATTTGTTTTCATATATTTTCTCTCTGGTATACATCGTTATTTATCATTATTTTCTTCAATCAAGTTTACTAAAATGGACATGCACTCCTCATTTTTCATTGCTTTAAAATTCTTGCAAACCAATTTTTTTATCTAAGAAATATGAGTAAAAATAGGAATTAATATGATTTTACTTTCAATTATTGAGCTCCTATTTTTTACTTTATTTTATCTAGTCAATTTTTAAGTTTATAATAGATTTATGAGTTGTCACACATTTAGTCATTTATATAGTTTTATGTCTATTTCATCATTTCTATAGTGTTGGGTGTTAATATATTTAAGTGAGAGATTACAAGGATCATCTCTAGAATTTACTTATCCTTTTTTTTTCTAATTATTTTTTTAGAAAAATGTATATATTAATTAAATTTAAGAGAATATGCAAGAGTAAACAATAATCTAGTGGAACTTCCAAGAACTCACCTTACCTTCTTTACATTATTATTTCTTCTATTTGTATTTTTCATTTTAGCCACAAGACTATAAGATATAATGTAAAGAGGATAAGGTGTGTGCAAGGACATATTTAAAGAAAAATACAAATACAAGGACATATCTAAAGAAAAATACAAAGAGACTTATGTGCAGATATAAACACACACATTGAAAATGGTTTTATATATTGCACGACTTCTCTTTCTTAAAATTCGCAACATTCAAATATGACTCGTGAATTAATAATCATATGAATAATAATATTCATATGGTAGTTGATGTCTATTTGTGTTTTCGAGTGGATAGAATATTTTTCAATAGAATTTCAGCCCCCATCTTATGAATGACCCTTCCACACACCTTATCCTCTTTCAGTTATATTTTCTTGAATCTTATGGACTAGTTTTAGTCGACCCTCAATTTTAAGACATAAATTTAAGACTCGGTAGGGAGAACTATCTTGTAACTAGCTTATAGATCTTATTTAGATCTCATGAGATCTATGAAACATCAAAAGATGTGATTTATTCCATCTACTTTCTCTCAAATACACTTACTTATTTATTGTTGTTTTCATTCAAGTTTACTAAATTGGGCTTGCACTCCTTATTTTATTGCTTTTAAACTCTCGTAACAAGATCTATGAAATGTAAAAAGGTGTGGTTTACTTTCATGTATGTTCTCTCAAGTATACACCCTTATTTATTGTTATTTTCTTTCAAATTTACTAAATTAGACACATGCACTCTTTATTTTTCATTTCTTTTAAATTATTGTAAACCAAATTCTTATTAAAGAAATGTGAGTTACAAATAGGAATATGAAGTCTAAGATAGTAAGAAGATTTGTGAAGCATCAAAAAGTATTATTCGGTTTCACATACACTACACGCCCTATTTATTTTTGTTCTCTTTCAAGTTTACTAAATTGGGGTTTGAATTCCCATAAACCATTTTGTTATCAAAGAAATGCAAGTACAAATAGGAATATGAATTCTACAACTATAAGAAGAGCTATGAAATGTCAAAAGGTGTAGTTTTTCATGTACTTTCTCTCAAGTACACACACCCTTATGTATTTTTGTTCTCTTTCATGTTTACTAAATTAGGTATCTACTCCTCATTCTGCATTGCTTTTGAATTCTCGTAAACCAATTTTATTCTCTCTAAATCTTATATTATCTTTATTGATTACTTACACCATCAATTTTGAGGTAGGCACCCACACTAAGAAAAGGTCAAATATATGAAGTAGTGGGGCCAAAAAGAAAAGGTAAAAAATTGTCCCCTTCTATGCTCATCCTTAGAGTTTGATAGGGTCATCATTGACCAAAATGTAAATAAACAATCTAAAGGTCCATATATGTATATATGCAAGCATCCCTATATGTACTAAGGGTCAACCTCTATCTCAATTATCTCCTTCCTATCCTAATTATATATTGAAGTCCCCTCTAAACGTCAAATTGTATTTTAATTTTTTTTGTGAGAGTTGCACTACCTAAGTTGGCTATCCTTTCTAAGTACATATTTATTACCCCTTCCCACATATCTCCTCATTGACTAGGTTTACAATGCCACAACCACTAGTTGATGGTGTTCTTGTAAATTTATTATTAAATCAACAAGTGCATATGATTGCCTAAACTTAAATCATTATATTTCTACTAATTATTCCCCACTTCTAATTATTCAATTATTCACATCCTTCCTCAAATTTGTTTTAGTTAGTTACCCTCGTCTATACCAAATAGATTTATTACCCACTATAGAGGTAGGGTGGTAAGCTTCCAAAGTAGAATTAAAGCGTCATTTTTGTTTGTACACCTCCTCATAATCAATATTTCTCAATATAATATATAATGAGTAGAGTGACATGAGGGCTATCTCTTTTTAGCCTAATATTTCTTTTCTCATCCTTGTCTCACCATTCTTCTACTCTTAATGCAAACTAAAATATAAATGAGCCATTTCTAGCCTATAATGGGTCTTATAATTAATAGCAACAACCCTCCTCATTCTATTCACTCATTTTAAATAAATTATATTATACTACTTTATAGTTGGGAGATGCTAAGTCATATCAATCTCAAGCTTTTTTGTTCAAAGATCTCTCCCCTCTATCTAGTACTTTTCATATATTGAATAGATATTAGGGACTTAGAAGGAAGTGTGTTTAACACACAATGAGCCTGAGACTAGAGAGATACTAATTATGACCCCTTGATCTGTAAACTACACGACCCTAATGAGAAAGAACCTCTATGAATAGCCCTACCTCTACTTATCTACAATAAGTGACTAGTTAGTTCCAACATAATAAGGAATTGCTTGTCTCTATCAACATCGAGCCTTGTTAAACCCCACTCATGGAAAAGTGTATTTAATAGATTGTGTATGAGGTGTCTAGTGCTCAAACATGCACATAAGAGATCTTGATGTCTATCAAGGATAATGGAATAAAAATAAAGAACCCCTTTTGACTATAACTAGGGTATGGATTCCTACAAGAATAGGTTTATATCAGATATTAACTTAAATAACATGAATGCCTAATATTTATATAAAACATACTTCAAATATGAAAAATATGGCTTCCTTAAGTTGTAATCTAGATCAAAACTAAATGCAATAATTAAAGACACTAATCAACCTAAATTAAATTGAGTTGTTGAAGTGGAGTGGGTCAAGTTGATAAATATTAGATGGAAACTACAATCACATGAAGAAATAAGATAGAAGATATAAAACATGAAAAAGTATAAACAATATGACATAGAGAAATATCATCACACTATGCCATCGTCTATAGGTACATCATGCAAAGGAGGTGTTCTCAAAGGCATAACATTATAAGAAATATGCATAACATTGTAACTCTCTATATAAGAAGGATGCAAACTATTATAATCATAAAGAAGTGAAGTAAGAGTTTCTACTAAGAAGGGAAATAAAGTAAGCAAATACATAAGATATGGATACGAATACAAATGACCACGGAATACTTTTAGATATACAATGCAGCTCCATTAGCATGATAAAATTGCTATAAGAAACTCACGAAAACATAGGATTATATATATCACAAAATATATTATGATATAAAAAACATCAATGATAACATGAAGAAAGGCCAAGGATAAAGAGCTCAAAGAATTTATGGTGTGAGGAAGGATCTAGGGTTTATAAGGATATGTAAGGAAAGTGTTCAAAACCATATCAAAGCAATGAATATGATTAAATAGTCTCGAATATTAGTCTCGAAATAGATTTGAGACATGCATAGACATGAAACTGTGATTGCTAAGGGTGGGTAGGTGAAGTAATAGGTAACTAAGATTAATGTGACACCAATCCCTAAAAGAAGGATATTCCAAATAATAAGCATATACTAGAGATATAAGATCTAAATGAAAAAATAGGAAATAAATATAGATCTAAAAACCTAATCAAGGTTTTAAGTTTGGGTAATTTTATCAAGTTCACAAAAATAATAAAGGGAAAATAAGATTTTCTTAAGGTGTAATATACTTGTCGATTAATCAAGTTTAATGATTAGACACTAATCAACCTAGATTAAATTAAATTGTTTGATTGGAGTGCATCAAATCAAGCCATATTAGATATAGAGTAAATCATGTCATAAATAATATTAAATGAATGAGAGCGATCACCTAACTTTGTTATTGAAGAATGAGAGATAGTTGATGAAGATATTGAGATCTATGTACCTCCAAATCTAGTGATGCCCTACATAGTCATGTTTAGGGATTATATAAAAATATTCTTCTTAGCTTCATCTTGGGCTACCTTCACAATTTTGTATTTGGTCCATGCCTATAAACTTGATCTATATCTACAAACTTTGCCTTAGATGATATCTAGACTCTATCATGTGAATTCTTAGAAAAGTAAACATTTGGACAACAATATTCTTCATCATACTCTTAATATTTTTCTATCAACTTGGCAATATTAAAAGAAAAAACTTGACAGGCAACGTGCTTAAAACATGCACAAAAATTATAGAATGATTGTTAGGTGTTCCAAATGCACTAAGATAAGTGTGTGATCACATATGGTAGATGCAAGTGTGAATGATTGTTCTTCTACTGATAGATTATTAGATTTGATGAGAAGTTGACTTCAAAGCTATTTGATTTCCAGAATCCATAAGAATGCTATGTTGTTTTCTGGATTTGATTGGGTAAAAATTTTTTGACATCAACATTTCGGATCACACTTTGTGATCCATCATCAGGATGCAAGAGACCATAAGGATATGAAATATGATGATGGATCACTGAGTGTGATCCGACACATTGATGTCAAAAAAAGTTTACACAATCAAACCCAGAAAACAACATAACAGAAGTTGACTAATTTTTAAGTTTTGAGCAAATAAATAAACAAATAAATTACATATTAAGCTTTAAGAAAATAGAGTGACTTTTTCATTTGACAACAGAGATTGTGTGAATAGGTTATATATATAAGAGTGGACAGCTCAAACCCTACCTAACAAGAACCAAAAAATATCTCTTAATACATACACACCCTCCTATTATTATTATTATATATTTTTTCTTTTGAATAATACATAAAATATATAAGAATACTTTTAGAAAAGCTTAGGGAGGGACCAACCCTAACTCCACAAGAAGGGTATAACTTCCTATGGAAGCTCTCTTACAAGAAGAAAAGAGGTTAAAGAAGAGGAAAGTAAGAGATTAATGACTCCCAACTATATATGTAATATTAGCATCTTCCTTTAAAATCTATCTTTCACTAAAAATTTTCTTTTGTATCGTAGAAAATTTGAACTTAGTTCTATGTAGATTTTATTACACATACATGAACTTTCACTAAAATTATACTTAGTGTGTGATTTAAGTCTCAACTACAATCCTTATATGAACATTTGAATATTTGTATGGCCCATTAATGATGATCTAAAGTTCTTATTATCATGGAACTTTGGATGCCCTCTTAAATAATGCTTAGGATAAGATTAATATGATTTATCCTGACTAAGTACTAATTTGTACTTGACCTTCCTCGATAAGATAAATCTCCTTTGTTCGTTGGTAAATGCACATGGATCATGTATCATGCAAATGATGTAATCTAAGCGTACACGTGTGCGTCAGGGATTTTGGTATTTAATGTGGATCAACGGTCACACCCACATTCGTGATCCGGTTTTACGTGACGTTTACGTGAAGTCGAAGTACGTGGATTATCTAAATCCACAAAACTTTTTGCATAATTATCTCTTAGTTCACCCGTGTTTTGCGGCCCATGCAAAACGGCACGCAGATCATGTTTGACGTGAACAAGAAAACATCCCATCAGATATCGGTCTCTACATTAGTCATGTTTTAAGTTGGAATATATTTTTTTTTTTTTGTAATTTTCTTTTTGCTTTTCAACTTTAGCACCCCAATTATAGGGCCCCCGGCCAATCAATGCATTGGTCATGGTGAAAATTTCAAACAATGTTATTTTGGTAAGGGTGGAGGAGTTTTTCTACTGTGAATAAAGACTTCTTTTATCTTGGTGTGAATAAAGTCTTCTTTTATCTTGGTGTAAATTGAGTTTTTGAGTTCATTTTTAATCTTTATTCTTTCTTGGTGTGAATAGAGTTTTCATTTATAGCATGAAGGAGTTTTTTAATTAATTTTTGTTAGTGTCAGTAGAGTTTTTTTAATCTAGTATGTACAAAGTTTCCAAGTTTTATTTGTATATTGATAGGAATATAGGTTTTTCTTTTAGGGTGATGGAGCTTTTCCACTTATTTTTATTGGTGTGAGTAGAGTTGTCAAGTTTTTTTTTGTCTTATTTCTATCATAGTGTGAATAGAGTTTTCTTTATTAGGGTGAAGGAGCTTTTCTACTTATTTTTGTTGATGTGAATAGAGTTTTATTTCAAATAAAACAAAGTGTGAAATAACACTTCTAAATGTTAAATCAATTGCAAACCCTTTAATCAATTACATATTAGATTCTCAAAAGAAAAATTAGTTTCAATCAAATAAACACATAACATCAAATTTACATGGGAAAATCCTCATGAGAAAAAACCCACACTCCCAAACAAAGAGCTCAATTGTATTATAGTAACAAACATTACAATCCAATGCACAAAGACAAATCTTTTTAGAAGTAGACACAACAACAGATATTTCTAGATCAATTTTGGCAATGTAACAACATCTTCAAATATAAATAAAGTGCCTCACAAAAATAACTAAGGCACAACATATTTATAGAGCTCACATATGAAAGGTAGGCCTCATAGTTTCCAAAATCATCTCACTGGCATGGGTAGTTAAATGGTGTTCAAAACAACAAGATGACATATCCTTGTCATGTTGCAAATAACACTTTCCAAAACGCTAATATTTATCCTTCCATAATGGTAATTTTCTAAATGCTTTATACCCACTTACATAGAAATCACCAATATCATAATTAGGCATCTACCCTACACATAGAAACATACAAAAAAGAAATAAACAATAAATATAAAGTGCTAAATATTAAAACTCCATGTGACTCTTTAGTCTCGACATTCCAATTTCCAAATCTCACCAAGTATAAACTCCAACATACAAGGACACACACCACCAAAGCACAAATCCTTTACAAATTCATTTGCCAAAGATGGGCATCTAAGTGACAAGTTGTGTAATTTTATGCTTCTAACTTAACGTGTAGAAAGCCAACTCACAATCGGGTCCCACAAAGTGATATAGAAACATAGTAAATTTTAAAGGAACTTAAGGTAGTAGGACAACTTCCTAGTCCTACACTAACCTTTAGAGGAGGGTTATGCAAAACTTTGTAGATCTTTACAACAATTACATAAACTTAACAAAAATAAGCATAAATAACATGCATACCACAACACAGTGATCCATGGAAAACTCTTTTGGGAGGAAAAAAACCTATACTTCAAAAGCCACCCAATATATTATTTAGAAATTAATAATATCTATTACAATATACTTGCAAAACAAGCTTCTCACACAAGTATCACCAATGGAGATCTAGAAACAACTCAACAACTGTCAAACCCTTAGAACACAAGACAATACACAACCATAATACAATGCCCTCATAAAATAGGGTCGTCTTCTAGGGTAAAAAATCATATAAAATCTCTACCTTTAGATATGTGAGCTAATGATAAATAGTCAAGATTTATAAAGATAACCTATACCCCAATGTGGTTTTGGGGTGCTACCCCCGAAAACCTCATTAGGGCGCACAACCCCTAAACTCCTCTTCGGGAGGGCCATCCCCCCGCACCTCAAAAGGGGGTACCCCTCCCCTCCTTTCAACCCCACAGTCATTTATCAACAAAAACTTTTAATGATTGTAAGGTTGAGGCACTATTCTCCTAACAAAGTTACCACATAGGATATGACTAATAAAATAATCAAATTTAATCTAATATTGAGACTCAAAGTTTGAGACAACTTAATCTCAACATTCTCCCAGTTGTCAAATACCTATCAAGATCCTATCTCCATTGACTTCTCAAGGCCCTGAGGCCCATATAATTGACACATAATTCAAACTTCTATATGTTCACTAGCTTTGTCAATAAAATTCCAACATTCACCAAGTATCTACCTTTTCAATCTACACCTTTCCATCTTCTACCATATCATAAACAAAATAAAATTGTACATTGACATGTTTTATTCTGGCATGGCAAGTAAGACTCTTTTATAAATAAATATTACTCTAAGTGTTACAAGAAATGGTAATAGGTCATTTATCAAAACCAATATTAGAACACAAACATTTAAGCCAAATAGTTTCTTTATAAGCATGAGTAGCTACTATGTACCCTGGCTTTACAATAGACAAAGTGACCATACCTTGTGACCCACTCATCCAACTGATAGCACCACAAACCATTGTGAAAACATATCCATTGGTGTATCTTCTTTTGTCTATATCATCTAACCAATCTAAATCTACATCTCTATGAGTGCAAACTAAATTTCATGGTCTAGTAGGATAACCATGAAAAATAATTATGAATACTCATGTATTTGTAAATACCTAAACACAACCCTAACGCATCATAATGCACCTTTCAAGGATTATCCATAAAAAGACTTAGGAATCCCGCTTCTTGGGCAATGTTTGGTGCAGTATAGACCATAACATACATAAAACTACCAACAACACTTGCATAATGGACTTTGGACATTTCCTCCATCTGAAGTAGGAGATTTTGGATAATCATCAATAGAAAGTTTCATCCCTTGTAACACTAGAACAACTAACTGTTGTCATCTTGAATCTCACCAACACAGGGATCACATAATTACTCCAGCTCTTCCAAATCTTTTTGCTATCTCTATTTCTAATATCTCAATCCCAATAATATACCTCCCTATAGGTCTAGATCTTTCATCTCAATATGTGATACTAATTGAGATTTCAAATTTGAAATCATACTTTCTCATTCCCAATAAATAACATATCATCCATATAAATGACTATGATAAGAATGTGACCATTATTATATTCGTAATACGCACAATAGTCATATTTAGATCTTAGAAATCCTAACTAAAATACAGACTTGTATTAAAATTTTGATGCCACATTCTAGGAGACTATTTCAAACCATACAAAGTTTTCTTCAACTTACAAACTATGTTTTCTTTACCATTTTCAATGAAATCCTCTTTCTATGACATGTAAATTTCTTCTTCCAAATCACCATGAAGGAAAATTTTCTTTGCATCCATCTATTCAACCTCCAAGTCACAAGCTTCTACAAGTGATTAAAATAATTAAATAAATGTCAACTTGGATATGAAAGATAATATTTCACCATAATCAATTTCCTCCACTTGCAAATACTCCTTCACAAACAACTATGCTTTATGTTTCTCAACACTGCAACCTAGACCAAGTTTCTTCTTGAAAACCCATTTACATCAAAGGTTTCCATTCACATAGCCTCTCTAATAGTCCTAGGCTCACTCTAGTGTTAGCAATCAAAGTAAATATTCAATGTGAATCCAACAATAAATATCCAAACCTTTATGGTTTCCACCTAATATGTCTAGACCTTATCAATTGTTAAGGTTGAGTTTCATCCTCTTCTTCAGAATTTTTAGAGTTGTTAGAGCTCTTCTCATCATTAGGTCCAATATGAATGCTTACTTTCTCTTTCTTTAGAGTAGTTGAAACTTGAACTACTTCCTTTTTCTATTTCTCTTCTTTCTCTAGCTGAAAATCAATAGTTGAAGGTTTCAACTCTCTAAAATCACACTTTTTCTATAGAGAACCTTCTATGCAACTAAATTCCAAATTGTAACCCTTCACACTAACACCATAATCGATGAAGATACACTTAATCACCTTATTATTATTATTATTTTATTTGACAAAGTTGCATATGCCTCACAACCAAATACTTTGAGATGTTCTATTGAGCGATTTTTACCAAACCATGATTCTATGGGTGTCCTTTCAAAAAGTACCAAAGTAGATTTGTTAATCAAATAACATGTAGTGGCTATAACTTCAACACAAAAATTATATTCAACGCCAATATCACTCAACATACTCTAAGCCTTATTCATTAGCATTTTACTCATCCTCTCTACAATATATTTTTTTGTGGGGTATATGTAATATTTCTATGTATCTTGATCCCATGGTCCTTACAAAACCTATTGGATTATGGTGAACAAAATTTATCACTGTTCAACAATAATTTTAGTGGCAATTATTCACCATTTGGCGAATGTCGCCCATTGGCTATCAGGGATTTGGTGAATATATTGCGCCTATTGGGTTTTCCCAATCGTCTAAACTTTATAAATATAGGGTCGAATGCTCGGGCCCATTGTCCCTCTGTTTATTTAATTTTCTCCATTTCTTCTACAATATCGCCAATCGAATCTAATTTTTGGACACGGTAAATTTTAAAATTTTTCCTACAATTTCAAAGCAGGCCCAAATCGACGGCCTATATTCACCAATGGATTTATACATATATTTATAAGTGGCCCCAAATTCCCCTGTCATTTGGTGGACGCGTTTCTCAAACCGACACATTTTCGCTAACTTTATTAATTGTAGCAAGTTATTAAACGACCCATAATCGCCTCAGAAATAACATATGATGTGTTTTAATTACACGTGCTTGGCCAAATATTTGTATACCTAATACGTCCCGCCAAATTCTCTAAAAAAGATTGGTATAAATACATTCATAGATCAGGGTTATTATACATAATTTGGTTCGGTTGGTTTTGAATCTCTGATATCTCTATTTGATTGATAATGAAGTTTCAGACTATTGAGTGCATTGACGACTGCAATTGAGGCTGAGATAAGTGATTATTATTCTAATTCTTGATTTCACTTGAGGTTTCACCTCTATTTGTCTGTGACTCTCAATTTTGAGTTCATTCTTATTTAGTGGGGACTTGTTAGTGGTCACTGGTCAGTGCTGTCAGCTGTGGTCACCAGGGAGACCTCATACATGTTTTTACAACCATTGAATTATATTTATATATATTATAGTCTATTGTCACTTCTTCAACAAGTTAACATTTTTTTGGCAGCCTTTATTTCGTTGGAGATGTCGAACAAGAATAAGGGCAAGGCTCCCACATATGGGGAAAGCCAAGAGAAGCCACTCAGGCTAGCAAAACACAGAACCTTATCATCATACTTTGGTGTTGAAAATGTTTTTGGCCAAAATCAGGAAGCTACTTCATCACAATTAGATTTACAAGATTCACAACTTGAACCCACATGACATATTGAAGAAGTCGGCGAACCTGATATCATAAATCACGATGAACTTGAAGAATTTTTTTAGGTAAATATCTAAAGTATCCATAATGATATAATCAACTTGGATGAGACTGAGAATGCCAGAGACGATGATGATGTCGGGAAGAAGAAAATAAAATACAATTCAAAAAAAGATAGAGAATCAAAAAAAGATCAGATGTGGGATCTCTTGAGGAATTTTCAAATAAAACGGGTGTCAAAGTATCCATTCATTGAACTAGTGGACAATCCAATTGAAGGTGAGCCTCCGGTAGAATGCACATGTAAGATTTGCACCAAGATAAATAAGAAGGAAAAGAGGTTGCAGCTAAAAATTGACACCATAGAGAAGCATATGGGTAAAGTTTACAAAAATAAAATCATAGATGGAGTTGAAAAATCAGTGATAAGATGGAAAAAAAAGGAGCAATCTTAGCATGTTAGGAATGCATAATTATTTGAATTTCTGCAGAATATACAGACGAATCCTGCCAAAGTTAAAGGCTCTATTAAAGTTTTTTTTTGGAAGAGCATTGGAAGTAGAACAAATGGGAAAAGTTTTTCAGTTAAGTTCTATCTTTTATATTTTGAACAGAGAGCGTCTTATAACAAATTACCCATCATTGAGTGCTTTAATACACTTTCTGAAAGTTTGTAACTACCCTAACAGTCACTGGTCAGTAAACTCTGGATAGGAATGGGCAAGTTGTCTTGCCGAGATTGAAAAATAGGATATAAAGGAAAAAATTGAAGAGTCAAACTTTATTGCATTGTCTGCAGACGAGATTACAATAGTAGATAATACTTCTTGGGTATGCATGCATGCTTATAATGTACACAATTTTGTCCACCAACCTCATCTACTAACTGTTACTAAAATGATGGATAATACGACAACAAAAAAATTATTTGAACTAGTAAAGAGTTCGCTAATTGAATATGGAGGTATAGATAAAATGACGATTGCCAAAACATGGGTGTGTGTTGGAGCAGATGGAGCTTCAGTAATGCAAGGCACAGGGGCGGTATTTTCTCAAAGATACAAAATTATTGTGCACCCTACATTACTGCCATTCACTACATGGCCTACAGAATGAATCTAGCTTTTGGAGTTATTAGCGAGCATGCTCCAGTACAAAAAATTGAAGTTTTAATCAAAGAGATCTACCAATACTTCTGTCAAAGTATGAAACAATTTAGGGAATTTTAACACTTTGTCGAAGGACTAACTGACATGAACAAGCTTCTTAAGGATAATGATACCAAATGGATCTCTTTGGATGGACCAACGCATTGAGTTTTTTTAGAATATAAATTGTTGCTTGGTCTAATGAACTCAAGTCGTGAAGAATCAGGGAACTGAATTTTCTTGAGCTACTACGAAGGTTAAGTAATGTAGAGACACTCTTAAAGTTAGCAATTATTCTCCCCATGCTGGAGGAAATGAGAAATATAATGAACAAGGCCCAACAAAGAGCTATGTATATTGCAAAATATGCCGCGCTGCGTAAATTGACATGCATGACGCTCGATAATCTCTATCAATCATGTGATGATGTAAAATTTGCCAGCTGGCTCAAAATCATAGATTTGGACAATCCTGATTGATGACATAAGTTTTTCTATTAGGATGAAAAGAGAAACAATTTTTGAACCGTCGGTTACATTACACTGAAAGACAGGTTTCAGTTCAGCCCAAAAATGCTAAGTATAAAGAAACCCGACGACACAAGCTTTACAGTGTAAACTAAAAGTGCAACCCGAAGATGAAACAGAGGAACCCAAAGAGCAGGTTACATTATAAATAGAAAGAGTAGAAATAGAGGAGCTTGACAGAGCAAGGGAACCCAACAAACACTTCAACAAAGGAACACTGAAAGACAGTCAAGATGATTTCAGAGCAAACCGAGCATCAGACACCGAAAGTCAGTTATATCCCAAGAAAAGTGGATCTAACTTCCATGCTAGATAAAAAACTTATGTTTTATATTTAGAGTTTTGATTTATTTTAAAACTATTACTTAAGGGACAAGAAATATACTTTTAATTGTTTTAATCAGTCTAACTAATTAAAAACATGCAGACTAGGAGATCAAGGTCAAGTTGTAAACATTTGATCATACAATTAAGTTTGTAATACGTGAAACTTAATTAGGTTGAAATCTATTGTATAAATAGATGTTGTAATCATTCATTTAAGAAGGATAAGAAGATAAATGTAGCCCATGAGCACATCTATGGATCAGAATGAGAGTTTCAAGAAGTAGAATAACAAAAGATGAATTTGGTTATCACGAACCAAGAACAAAGGCTACCGAGAAACATAGGTATTAATCAATCAAATTAGGTGATAATTTGTACATGTAATCTTTAATGGATCTGTAATAAAAAATTGTAGATTGCATACACTCAGGTCAATGAGTATTTTTTTTACATTCTAACAAGTGTAGCAAATAGAAGAAATCCTTTCAAGAAAGGTGGATTTAACAATCCTATTGTAAATATCTTAACCGAGTGCACACTGAATAGTGTTGCTAAAGCACTTAATAGAGTAGACCTTAACCAGTCTCCACATAATACTCCTAACAGGGTAGATCATCAAAAGTGATCAAATTGTAAGCCTTAACCGACCCCTTCTAATCTATAGATAGTGAAGTTTTTGTGGGTGTCATCCCCACTGCAGTTTTTACCTTCTAGCAGGGGTTTTTTGCGTTATCATATCTTGTGTTATGTGTTATTACTTTCATGAATGTTTCTATGAATGTCTACATATAATTAAGATTATGAATTGATATATCGTGCATAAAGAAAGAACAACAGCTATGATAGGTAAAGAAAAGATTTGATTACATAAGGTTAAAGGTTAATTAACTAAAAGTTTTAGAGGTACTGATTCACCCCTCCCCTCTCATTAAACACTTCCCATTATTTCCAACAATTGGTATCATAGCTAGATATCTTATTTGGAAAATTTTAAAGACTCAAGAGAAAAGATCATACAATGGAGAAGTACAATCTTGACAAAATTATTGAGAATCAGAAGCTAGAAATTCAGATCTTCTATCAAAAATATAATGAAGCTAGAATCAAGATGGTACAACTGCTAGATGAAAGAAAGATTATGACATCTCGTTGTAAAGAAACAAACTATAAAGAAGAAGAGATACCAGATCTATTTGAGTCTTCAAGATCTACAACAAGAAAAGAATCAAGCACATCTGATGAAAGCATCCCAAGCTTAAAAGAAATCAATCAACATTTGGCTGGACAAGTGAAATCTCTGCAAATCATTCAAGAGACACAGATGGTAAGAATGATTGATGTCATGAAAAATGCTAGAAAAGCTAAGCAAGAAAGAACACTAGCTATTGATGACAAAAGGAAGATTACTGAAAAGCTACAAGAGAAAGAGACAAAAATACAAAGACTTACAGAACATCATCATGAGATCACAAATCATATTATTCTTATGAGTCAAGAGGCAAACAGAATGAATATAGAAATCATTGAAAGAATAGAAGCTATCGGTGAGCTAAGGGAAGAAAATGAAAAGATGAAACATGAAGTGAGAATTAAACAACAACATAATGAAATAATCAAGAGAGCTGAAGAAAGAAACAAAAGGATGGATGATTTTCTGGATGGACAAAGAAGATTCAACAATAATACCAGACTAGGGTATACCGAAAATGAAGAATCACCAAACCAAGCTGATCCAAAGAATGTCTATGAAAAACCAAGACCAAGAAGACAGTCATGCAACCACTATGGAAGGAATGACCACACATCAAATATTTGTAGGAGAAAAATGAAAGGTATTCCTAAATCCACACCTTCATTCATAAGAATTTGTTATAAATGTAAGGGTAAAAGTACAAACCTGTGTCACACTTTTATAAAGGAAAAGGACCATAACATGCAAACTATTTAACTTTAGCGACATAAAAGGTGGCATTTGTATTTAGAATTTGAGGATGATGTAAACTAAAGAAATGTGTAAAAATGGATTAAGTTTATGTCTATAATTTTTTTAAAATTTTTTGAACAAGAATGTACATAGTTTTTTAATTTTTGAAGTCCATTTTTCCATTGTTGAAAACTGCTGAAAGTCTGGGGTCTAGTTCCCTCCAAACAAGTATATGAAAATAATCTATTTTTCCTCTGATTTCCAAATATGTTATAGATAAAATGTATAGCTAGTGCAGAAAAGAAGAAAGATTGGTTTTCAATATATATTTTCTCCGTTACAACTGCTCAAAGTTTAACTTATCTGAAATCGACAGTTTTCATCTACCTCCAAATTTCCCCTATCAAATCTGCACCATTCAAAAAAAAATTACATATTCTTGAAGAGGACTCTCTCCTCTAGTGTTAAATATAAATTTTAAATTTTTTTGATATGATTTACTATTTTTTATTTATTTGGAGCAACATCTTCTCGAATGTTAAAATACCTACTTGTTGTATTTTGAAATTATAATATATTAGATCTAATCAAAATATTATAAACTTTATATGAAAATAATCTTGACTCTGAGCTCTACAAAAGGGTATTTTTTATATTTTTTAAAAATATCATTAAAAAGAGTAGGGGTTATTGAAACATCGATTTTCTGAAATAATTTTATTTCTTTGGTAATTAGTATAAAACATGCATTTAATAGACATTTCCAATTGAAAAAGTTTAACCACTTATCTAGCTTAGCTAGAATGAATCTAGCTAGACCATATGTTTGAAAAAAATTAATTTTTATTTAGAAATACTCAAATTTAGCTGTGTTGATAAGTGGTCCTGAAACGTGACACAACTTTGTGCTTTTACCCGTAACAAGAAATGACATAAGGCATATGATTGTAAATCTGAGGTGAAACAACTAAGGAAGGAATCCTACATGGAAAAATACTGTCCCGCTTGAAAAATGCATGGGCATACATCTCTTGAATGCAGGAAGAAGATAAAGCAAGCATGGAAGCCTAAAGATCAAGAAACTTCCTATCAACCGAAAAGAGTCGGTAACCAATATGTTTGGGATTACAATACATGGGCAAACTGCACAACAAGTGGAAGATTTGGATACATAGCTCCAAACTATATGAGACAATGGACAATAAAGTCTAGGAGCTGGACTAACTCCAGAATGGCATGTCTACACTGTCATAAAGTTGGTCATTTGAGATAATACTGCAGAGACCGAGTGACAGAGACCAACACCTTTGCCAATGGAAACACCATTGAAGACATCGGGAGGAAGAGAAAAAAAATGTGGAGGAAAGCTACAAACACTGATGAAGCTGGACCAAGCAATGAAAATGGTGACACCTTATCCAATGGATCTGGTGACATCACCACCCCCACCTAAGCAGAACAAGTATGGAACTGCATTATACCAAGTTATATTTTGCATCAGTTCCATTATACATTGATAAATTGGCAAATCAAAATGATTAAAGATGTACTATGGTATTACTTGTTACAATTCTGTGAAAACAATCTCGTCAGTCAATACATACTGAAATGCATTGGTATACACATATAGCCAAGTTGTCAATACTTATCAAGAATCATTGGTTAAACGTATAAAGCTAAGTTGCTAAGTACAAATTGAGATCTATCGGTGATCATGAACAGTTGACATGTTTTCTTCGCTAAAGACCGAAATCCGTCGGTTGAGGAAATAAGTTTAAAGCTGCCCTGAAGCATCACGTTCTCATCGAGAATATTATTTATGTATCACCCACTCTATCTTCACACACCGAGAAGTGGTTGAGCATTAATGACTCAACTTAGGGAAAATCCTATAAATAGATGATGGAAGGGTCTCATTTTTTTACCAAGCGACAAGAGCGAAGAAACGGAGTGAAACCTGAACACGAAGCGACCCAATTGCAGAGTGCCTACAACTTGACTCCCTGCACTCCAAATAGATTCCTAACAGCTATAGAGGTTGAAGTAAGTAACACAGATAACTGAGAACTCTATTTTCATTCACGATAAAAAAAGCCCTTATTTCTAGAACGATGGCAACCATGTCAAGAACCTCCAAGATCAAGAATGAGAAGAAGAACAAGGTCAATGTTATCAAGAATTCCACCTATGAAGAGCCTCATTACAAGATATTAACTGAGGTTGCTTCACAACCCGACAATGCTGGTGCATTCTCAAGAATACCAGCTAGGGTTTTGCTCGTTGAAGACATGCGAGTGTATATACACTGTAAGATAGTAGAAATAAGAGACCTGGAAGTTGAGAAAGATTTCAAGAAGCTTTGCAATGATGATGGAACCATAAAAGACGAGCACAAGAACATTGAAGTAAAAGGGCTCACAAATGCCCTCTGGTTCCCGAAGGATTTCAAAACCAAATGGATTCAGTTAGTACTAAGAAGGATACATGACCAAAAGATATGGTTTGATGAGCCAAAACTGATAACCAGGGATGTTATACAGATTGTTACCAGTTATCCCATAATCGATAAAGTAAAGGCATTGAAGTACCTTCATAAAGCTGACATTGGAAAGAACACATGAGCAACATGGGATGGAAGAGGACTAAAGGTATCCACCATCACTGATGATGAACTAAAATTTGGAGCATGTGTCTTGGGATACAAATTCTTTCAGGCTAGAAGGATGAACAATATTGCATCCGGAGCAGTGGATACAACATACAAGATTGTCAAGAAGGGACTGTAGTTGGATATGTCAGAACTTTTTCTAAAACAATTAGATGAGAACATGAAGACAGTAAGAAATGCAAATTCCAATTCATGTAAGTTTGGATAGCTGATAATGTGCATATTTTTCTATTTCCAAGAATCCTTCCCATCTAAAGGAAATGTCAAATGGGACACTACAAGACCAGTGACCACACAGATTAGTGAGTTCATCAAATCACTAGGAGACAATTTTGAATCAGTCATGAATGAATACTTCACTGGATTCAAAGAAAGAATGCAGAAAAGAATGAGGATTCCAAAGCATTTAGTGGAAAAATACAAGACTGAAACATGTTTTATGGTAAAGACTGACTACACCTACATCAAGCCAGCTATACCTAGGACATCATGGCTAGCTCCACTTGACTATGAGGTGAACATAGATCAAGCATCAAATTCTATTGAGGCATTAATAAATGAACAATTGGAAAAATTGTAACCTAAGTTTGGAACTTATGAAGAAGCCAAAGAAAGGATTAAAACTAGCTTAGTTGTGAAAAAGATGGATATGAAGAAAGATAAGATGGTTAAGAACTTGAAGAAAAAGCTATTGGTGAATGAAAAGGAAACTGAACAGAAAGAAGAAACCAAGGGTTAGTCACCCGTCGGTAAAGCTGAGAAGGAAAGTGACTCATAATCCACAGAGTTTGATTCACCACCTCCACCACCAGCAAATAAGCCTAGGACTACTGCTGCATCCAGGACCAGGAGTCAGACAACAAAGGATGCAAGTTCTTCACCGATCAAGAAAGGTCTGTAACCACCTAATTTCGGTATGTCCCAACTATGGACCCTATTTGCCCTAAGTGTGATCATACCCTCGAGTTATGTCCAAACGACCCTGTTACTGTTTGGCATAATTCTTTTAATCAATTTAATGTCCTAGGTGATTTTTATCACTGATTTATATTATCTACTATAGCCATACAATTTAAATCAATATCGACCAATCAGATCAAATCAAAATCAAACATGGCTATAGTATTTAATTATGAAGGAATTAAATA
>MU224301.1:1895402-1935626 GCA_018584345.1 Thuja plicata
ATAAATTTAATTAAATAAATAGAAGAATATAACGATTAAAGTCAATTAATAAAATTAACCATAATGTTAAGGGAAAATATTAATAAAAATTAATATTAGTGTGAATGGACAATTTTAGGTGTCTACAACAATTATCACAATGATGAGTATATTTAAATATATACGAATACAATTTCATGAAAAATGTCAAAATAACTATATGAAAGATTATCTGCTAGATGGAATTATGCATTAAAGAATGAGAAGGAGATAAGGGAAAGAGTCCTAGTTTCTCTTATGCCTCCTGAATCCAAAATGGAAGAAATAAAGGAGATGATGAAGAAACATGTAAAGGAGTTCTCACCCAATATGAGAGCTTACAAGGTTCTACAAGTCAAGCTTATAGAGCTAGAGAAGGAAAGCAACAAAATTTGGAGTAAAATACTCAATAGACCTACTGAGGAAGCAAGACCCGAGAGTGGATTACCTCTCACAAATGAGCCACACAATGATGACTCTCCATCTAAACCTAGCCCATAGCATATCCTTATAAATGACACTGAAGATGTCACAACAGTAGAATTGGACAAAGAAGAATTGAACACAACAAGTAACAAGGATATGAATGTTGCTGATGAAACATGGCCAGACAAAACTATCATTGATATTACCAAAGATCCTGCAGAAGAAATAAAGAAAGATGAAGATGTCACTGTTTTCCAAGCCCAAACTGGGAAACAAGACACCACAAAAAATTCTATACAGGTAGACACACCAGGATAGATACCACTATTGATACAAGTTATCAATATTATCTCAGAGAAGGAGAAGTCACCTGATAAGGATGCAAGCATACCCGAAGATAAGGGTAATGATGAAAATAATAATACAACCGATGAACAGGTAGTCACCGGTGGAGACCAAAATGTTAAAGACGGAGATCACACCGAAAATGATGCACAAATGAAAGATATAGATGAAGTGCAAAAAGAGAAAGGTGAGCAAGATAAGACAGTTGAAACCACTCCTAAGGACACCAAAGGAGCTACATATACACTAAAGGTTGATAAGGATATATCCTCAGAAAACTGAAAGGAAAACCCCAAGTAGCAAGAGAAAGGTACAACACAATAGAAGCCTTCCTCTAGCACATCAGACCAAGTAGAGAAGATGACTATGGTTCTGCATACAGGTGCATCACAAAACAAGAAGAAGAAAACCAAGAAGAATAAGTTGGAAGTCACACTTGATGAAATCATTGAAATACCTAAGTGTGATCCAACCACATTAGACTATGAATCTCTTATATAATATGGAGAGATATGTAAAAGGAAAGCAATGCAGGAAAATCTAAGAAAAGAACACAAAGATTCTCTAGTGCTAGAAACAAAAAGAGATATCTTAAATTAGATAGTTCCTAACATTGACGTTGATTACAATGCCCCTATTCTAGATCAAATTTTTGTTCCCACTAAAGAAATCACTACTCAGAATGTAGATGCAGAAAAGGCTATTGAGGAACGAGCAGAACAAAAATTCCAATAGAAACTGACATAAAAGATCAACCAAGAAGTGACAAAAAATAAGGTAAAGCTTTCAGAACTGAAAAATGAATTAGATTCAATCATTACTGAAGCTATTTCCTTAATTCAAAAGCTACGCACTTTAGATAAATTCACTAAGGATAATAGTGATAAGATTGCAAAGATCGATTCCGATCTAAATGCAAGTGCAAAAAGTCTAACCACAGATGGCAATGCAATCAAATTGCATTATGAAAAGATAATAGAGATCAAAAGGTTAAGACAAGAAATTTGGGAAGAAGAATCACAATTGAGAGAAGAGGTTGTACCGAAATACAAACTCAACTATTACCAAACCTCACACTTCTGCAACAACACATAAATTCGGCAAGACAACTAATTGCCACCCTTGAGATGTCTGTAGTAGACAACATCTACGACATGCATGCTAGGATTACACTCAAGCATATGGCTCTTGAGCATATAAAGGAGAAATGAGAGAAGATGAAGGAGTAAATGGAGACCTCTCACTCTCATATTTTTGATAAATTACAGGTATAGACCTTTGCCCTCACTATCAAAAAAGGGGGAAAATGATTATATAATAAAGGAAAATGATATGTACAGTACATATAGCACAAAGGGAAAAGATAAGGTGATAAGGAAGAAATAGTATAAAGACCAGTGCACATACACATATACTATACTATACCGACATATGCACAAGGGGAGTCATGAAATGATTAAGTAATATACATGGTGTACATACTATAAACATTTTAGTATTTTGTACATATCAGTTTTTGATACTAATGTCAAAGGGGGAGATTGATGAAATAAGTTTTTCCATTAGTATGCAAAGACAAATAGTTTTTGAACCTTCGATTACACTACACCGAAAGATAGGTTTCAGTTCAGCCCGAAAATGCTAAGTATAAAGAAACCCAACGACACAAGATTTACAGTGTAAACCGAAAGTGCAACCCGAAGATGAAACAAAGGAACTCGGCGAGCAGGTTACACTATAAACCGAAAGAGAAGAAACAAAGGAACCTGATAGAGTAAGGGAAACTGATAGACAGTTCAACAAAGCAACACCGAAAGATAGTCAAATTGATTTCAGAGCTGAACATCAGACACCAAAATTTAGTTATATCCCGAGAAAAGTGGATCTGACTTCCACGTCAGATAAAACACTTATGTTTTATATTTAGAGTTTTGATTTATTTTAAAACCATTACGTAAGGGACAAGAAAGATATTTGTAATTGTTTTAATAAGTCTAACTGATTAAAAACATGTAGACTAGGAGATCAAGGTCAAGTTGTAAACATTTGATCATAGAGTTAAGTTTGTAATATGTAAAACTTAATTAGGTCAATCTATTGTATAGATAGATGTTGCAATCATTCATTTAAGAAGGATGAGAGGATGAATGTAGCCCATGAGCACATCTATGGATCACACTAAGAGTTCAAGAAGCATAACAACAAAAGATGAATTTGGTTATCAAGAACCAAGAAAAAAGGCTACCGAGCAACAGAGGTATTAATCAATCACATTAGGTGATACTTTGTATATTTAATCTTTAATGGATCTATAATAAAAAATTGTATATTGTATACACTCAGGTCAATGAGTATTTTTGTCTACATTCTAACAAGTGTAGCAAATAGAAGAAATCCTTTCAAGAACGTTGGATTTAACAATCCTATTGTAAATCTCTTAACCGAGTGCACATTAAACAGTGTTGCTAAAGCTCTTAATAGAGTAGACCTTAACTAGTCTCCACATAATACTCCTAACATGGTAGATCATCAGAAGTGATCAAATTGTAAGCCTTAACCAACCCCTTCCAATATGCAGATAGTGAATTTTTTGTGGGTGTCATCCCCACCACAGTTTTTACCTTCTAGCAGGGGTTTTCTGCATTATCATATCTTGTGTTATGTGTTATTAATTTCATGAATTTTTCTATGAATGTCTACATATAATTAATATTATGAATTGATATATCATGCATAAAGAAAGAACAACAGATATGATCGGTAAAGAAAATATTTGATTACATAATGTTAAAGGTTAATTAACTAAAAGTTTTAGAGGTATTGATTCACCCCTCCCCTCTCAGTACACACTTCCCATTATTTCAAACACTGATAAATTTTTAAAGATCGGTGAAAATGGGGAGTTATGTGCAGAATTACATGGAGTTGAGATACCAATGCATTAATTTTCCAGGGTCAAGTCCGAGGAACCATGAAATAACCCCAGGAAGCGACTATCAAGTATTAAAAGGGAATACTTTACCAAGATCATTGAGTCTATAACTACTTCTGTGAAGGATATTGCCTATGATCTTTCCTCACAAATTATAGCAAGATTCCCTCCAGTCAAACTAATTTAATCCATGGCTATTGTGTTTCCTTGATATTGGAGTATCAACAATTTGAAATATGTTTGAACTAAGCTACTAACTTTGATAGATCATTTTTGATAAACCAAAGAGTTCAATGGAGTAACTCTAAATGGAATTTTAGATGAATCTCGTTTGATAGAGAAATTAGGCCATTTTTCATAAACAATGAGGGAAAAATATAATATTATGTGGAACCCCCACGAAGATGGATCGGTATCAAGGCTTTGGAAAAATCTAGCTCAGAGCGAAATGTTGATTGATTCAATATCATAATTTTTCAAGCTTGCTAATTTATGTCTCACCATGATGTTGGGGTCAATGGAGGATGAGAGAGTTTTCAGTGCTTTGGGGTTCCTAAAGTCAAAGCTAAGAAACAAACTAGAAAAGTATTTGCAAAATTGCGTGAGTCTCTATACATCCAGGTATGATGTCAATAATTTCCCTTATGATAGGGCAATTAAATTGTGGAGGAAGAAATGTCAAAGAAGAGGGTTGGGAAACATTTAAAACCAAAGTGGGAGTGCCAGAGACAATGATGTCAGTGAATCATGTATGGTACTAGTACTGGTAGCATTGAAATTCAGTTAGGTAGAGGTATGCAGAGTGAAGAAAACATAGTGAAGAACCAAGGAAACTATGATGTTGATGGCGATGAATCTGAGGATCCCGATAATGAGATGATGTGGCAACTTGAATCATTATCAAAGTAGCAGGTCCTAGGTATTTATCAAACTTATTTCTATAGTCTAGACTCTACTATCACTGTCTGTATCTCATCATCAATAATGCATAATAGCATATTCCAATGTAAAAAACATGAATGTAGTTGATAATGTCATCAATTATAAAATTAATAATAGTTTTCATTTGCATTATTCAGCTCATATGGTACAATTCTTGATGATTTTCATTATTTTTTTGATAATATAGAAATTCATATGATACAATTCATAGAGATTCTCATTACTTTATTTACAAATATGATACAATGTAACAATTCATTCATTAATAGTAGTAAGTACACAAATCTGTGTGATTCTATTTGCAAAAGTTAATTACTCAATAATACAATACCCAATTTTAATTTCATTACCCTTAGAAAATGACCCTGAACTCCCTTTTATAGAAACAAGGGAGCAATAATAGCTTCAGGTCGATTTGCCTAATGTGAAGTCTCATAATCTAAATAAGTAAGACAAGTACACCATCTCCGTAGCTCTACATTTCTGCATTTGATATGCTAGTTTAGTAAATTAGCAATAACATCTAATCTACTACATTAATCCCGTTCAAAAAACAAAGTTCAAACTTTAAACTCAATTCAAGCCATTAGAAATAAAATATAGATATGATTGAAAGTACTTTCACATACTATGATTGATGAGATGATTCTGCCAGTTTTTTTAGTATGCTCCATTCTGCGTTGTTTGGAAGGTCAAAAATTTTCAAGTTATAGTAAATGACCTCCAACCTCGTCAGCCATCCATACTTGGAAGAGTGACTTGAAATAAATGATCCATCCAATACTGCATTCAAATTTGTCAATGGTTTGATGCAATTTGTAATGCGTTCATGAGTTGTGTCCTAAGGAAGCTTACCTAAATCAGACGTCATTGTGTTCTCCAACCTTTTTTTGTAATCTTCTCTTCCAATGAATTTCATTGATGAGTTACTAGGAACAAGACTAGGATTCAGAAAACCAAGAATTATCATTTTGGTTGTTTTTTGATCCATCTTGGTGAGATTTCTCTTATATACGGCCACAATTTCCTCTCCTTCCCTTAGTTTCTGACATTTTTGAAAGACAAATATTGCCTTTATTGTTGCACTAACGCAGTCATTAATTACCTTGTTTGCCAAATACTTGTCACTGGTTGTGTTGATTTGTTGCAAAATCTATTTTGCAATATTCTCTCTCTGAGAAAGATTTTTGTTCTTCTCAACGTGCTCTTTGAGCTTCCCAAAAACATCTATAAGACTTTCATTCAATTCAAACCAATCAAACAAAGTATCACCACTCACCTTTATTCTCCCCCAAATGTCTTGTTTTATTTGCTTGACTATTTTTTTTACTTTGTCATTCAAGCTGTTTTCATAAGTTTTAATTGCATTATTTGCCTTCTTTAGCTCTTCTCTCAATTCTGTCAACTGGTGCTCACTTTGTTTTCTTATTTCATTTATTTTCTCTTCCCACTATTTTGATTTTACCCTCTAATTCTCCAATTCCTTATTTAAGTTATTATTTTCACTTTTTGTATTCTCCACGCTTTTGTATAAACGTACTGCATCCTCAACTTTTTCATCCTCATCCTCAACTTTTTTATTTCTCTCTTCCATTTTTTCCCTTAGAATTTCCAGTTTTGCATCCATATTTTCTTGCTTTGCAAATGCTTCTTTGGAGGAAGAATTTTTTATCCTTTGCTGTAATTCTTTGCACCTATTATCTGCTACTTTCTCCTTTGCCTTTTGATTTACCAGGTTTGCCTATAAATTTTCTATTTTGCCCAAAAGCTTTCCTTTCTCTCTCTCTAACTTCATCATTGAACTATAGACCACTTGGCTGGTCATTTTTGACACATTTATCTTGTCCACATTTTTTATTTTGGATAAATCCATTTGGAGGGTGCCAACATGAAAGTCAAATAGATCTAATTGATTCTCTGGTGGATTATTATCTCTAGCTAGGGGCATAACAACCATGAACTCCATTATTTATTTTTTTGGGTCATATGTGGGAAATAACCTATTCGATGCAGGTTTTGCATCACGAGCTGCAACAGCTGCATCCCTCTTCAATGTCTTAGTATTTTGTCTATTCATATTTTTTGTTTGTTCATAGTTAGTTAAAAAATCATTAAAACAAAAATTAGGATTTTCTGACACAATTGAATGTTTGAAAGGTGAAATAGAACTTGCAGTGATGTACAAGCTTCCACCTGTGGTTCTAATAATTGCACCATGAGGATTAGAAACACTAACACCCTAAGCCATTATAAACGGAGTTTTTGGACTGTTCAGAGGGTTTTGTCCTGAAGGTTGGCAATTGTTGGACTCACAATCACAGGCACTATTGGCATTGTTATCATAACCGTTTGATTATTTACACCGCCTTCATCTCTAGGATCCACTGATTTCATGTCCACTTGTAATGTCCTTTTTAGACCACTAGTACTACCCATGCCATCCCCATTAGTGGGAGTGGTACTTGATTCAGATTGAATCTAAGTGATTGGCAAAGGTGGAACTGGATTTGAAGCTGGAACAAATGAAGATGAAAGGGTATGAGACTGAGTAGTACCTTTTTTTTATGAACCTCCAAGGACTGGTGTCTCACCACATTTTTGTAGAGCGGGTGTGGCAAGTGGAAACCAAGGCCCTTGTCCTATGGGACCCAAACCACCCCAACCTAGAAAGCCCATTTTTTCTATAATCTATGCCCCTTTTCTACATTTTTCTTTTGTGGACTCATTGACTCCACTAATAATTGAATATACATCAGTGGATGTGGGATTCACAGAATCCCGCTCATACTCATCATCTTGACAATCATCATCATTGTGATATGCTTCAGCTGGATGCTCCTCATTACACAAATCGCTAAATATTTGATCCTCTACCACTTCATAAAGATCTGCAGAGGTCTTTGGCTCGTCGAGATTCTTCCTCATTTCCCAAAAATTAGAAATTTTGTTTGAGTCCAATTACCATGTTTACATTGACCCACTAGGTATTTTGGAATAGCTTTTCTAGACTGGTAGAAATTGTAGGATGTCCTGTGCTACACTTTTCCTTTCTATTTGTGCAATGCCATAATTTCTTATATTGAAATATTAGTGGTGTATTTCTCCATCTCTTTTTTGACCTTGTCCCAGGAATCCATGTTTTTGAATTTTTCTATCAATGATATACTCTCATGTTGACATTTTCTTGCGGAGTTCCCATTCTCTCTAAGCTTTGTTCCAATTATGTTGAGTGGATCATACTACCAGTGACTGTAAACAGCAAAGTGAAAAATTGTAAAAAAATCCTGTGCCACTTTGAATCCTCTTCTCTCAAATGTGAACCCTCCAAATGAGAAAGGAAAGGAAGGAAATATTATTTTATTTTACTAACCATTAAAGAGTACATCTATGCTCTCCATCTACCGTAGATATTCCAATGCAAATATCCTCTCTATAACATGTATTGGAAGTTTGTAGGGTTCTACTACTAAACTGTAAAAACTTAACATAGTGTAGTCTTCCATGAAGTACCAGTCAACCAATTGTATTTGACTTTTGAGTTGAATGCAATCTCTACAAGACACATACAATCTAGGCATTGGACTTCCTGTAATTTTATGATACATTGGTGCCAAAAAGAAGTCTAAAAAATTGTTATAGTTCCTTCTTTTATCACTCATCCTTATCTCAGGTGTCCATTCATATATTGGATTTTGGACTTGAATTTGAAGCTTGTTTGTCTGGAATATTGCATGATGCTTTGCTAAAATGAGATAGCAAAAGTAGGTTGTGAATCTAAATGTCTTCTTTGAACCTCTTTTAATCATTAGTAATTGTTCTTGCATGCAATGAACAATGTGCTCAATAAAATTATATTTTACTAGTTCTTTTTCACAATCAATATGAAAAATCATTGCAAGAATGCTGGCACCCACTTCTTTGTTACTATCCAATCCCAAACAAAATGCTAGCAAGGAAATACTATACTGACCCCATTGCACAAAAAATATCAAGATCATAAGGAGGCTTATGATCTGGATCCAGAGATTCCAGACTAGAAGTGCTTGTTATTCCTCTGATATATGAATCTTTCTTTATTGCATCTATCTTTTCATAATTCTCTGCCAGCTTTCCTAGGTCAATGTGCAAGTTTGAGTTTTGTGCTTCAAATCCTAGGTCCAACAGACTAGAAAATTCAATCTCGGTTATCGACAAAATTTCCTCCTAAGTATTTTTATTGACAATTGCTTTTCTATTTTCATCATAATTTTTGGCGCAGACCATGACAATTTCAGGACAGGGGAATACTTGAGGTAACGCCATGTGTGCCAATCCTGCAACCCACGGTGCAATTTTATTTATCGTTGCCTTTAACATGATGTTAAATGGATAATATTTTGCATCCTTCTTTGGGTGTTTCCACTTATTTTCAAGTGCAAATATAATTTCCATGATTCCCTTATTTCCTTGGATAACATGATAATAAATATCATGAAATTCATCTATGAAACCTGGTGTTTTAACCAGTTTGTGCAAGTCTACTATCTTTGTATCATGTCTTTACCTTTTACTCATAGTCTTGGTATTTGTTTTTCCCATTGTGGACCGTAGTATTACTATTTAATTGTAGGATAATTCAAATAATTCTACACAAGTGACAACTACAATTTACAGGCGTGATTGAAAATTCAACCATGATTTTATGACTACAATCTAAACAGTAAATCACTAGATTTGAAAAATTTAAAGGGCGGGATGTAGGTGTTCAATATTTTACCCAAAAATTCAATTTGTGCAGACTATGAGTGGGCAAAGAGCTGAGAGACTTTGTTGCATTCCTCAATCCTCAACCTAGAAGCCGTAACTGCTTTCTGAATCTCCAATACAGTATACTAGTAAGAACTGCAATTTTAACAACTTATGTTAAAATTGTACAATCATGGGTACTGAGTCGCTAGTCATGACTCGCGTTAAATTTTATTGCTTCTTTATGAAGACAAATATCTAAGGTCACTAGGACACGTGTCACTTAATTTTTTGACATTACAAATTTACAACTTCAGTCGGAGACCCAAAATTGAGCTTATTGCTTATTAAATGTTAAGCTATTGTTTTACTCTAATTTTGATTTTAATTATACTTAGCTGAGTGTTAATTCATGACACATGCCCTGTTTCCAGGGGACATTTGCAAAAAGAAGTGACCGTTCCCCAAATAGGCCCAAAATATACCTTGGGTCGTTGATCATTTCTCATCCAATGGTCATTGGAAGTCACTATCACATGTTGCGGGTATCATTTAATTTTGTCTTGTCACTTGTCAGTAGTATAGTACATCATACATAGACTTGTAGACTCGTAGTCACCTCACATGTCATGATCGAATGACATTGATTGTGTGAGTATACACGTGTCATGATTCTAGAATAGGTTTACAAAAATGGGGTTTATTTTCCCTTTCAGCTTGAAATACACTGCACATCATTGATATGTGCTCATCCAATGGTTACTGGTAGTCACTATCATGTGTCGCGGGTCCCATTAGCTTTTGGCTTGTTACTTATCAGTAGTATAGTACCTCACATGTAGTCACCTAGTCACCTCACATGTCATTATCGAATGACACTGATTGTGTGAGTGGACACATGTCATGATTCTGGAATAGGATTACAAAAATGGATTTTCTTTTACCTTTCAGCCCAAAATACACCTTACATCATTGATCTCTGCTCATCCAATGGTTGCCAGAATTACAGTTACACCATAGGCCAAAAATTTATTAAATTTAAATTAAATTAAATATTGAAATTGTCTAATATAAAAACAACTAATTAAAATAGTGCAATCACAAATAAATGTGTAATTATTACTACCCATAAAATGCAAACTGATAAATGTCTAATTATTAATACCCATAAAATGCAAACTAATAATTCCACTTTAAACTTTTACAATTCCACAGTCGCACACATGACACATTGACATGAAAAAGTTAAGTTAGTACTCTCAAATAAATCACACACATAGATTAAATATTGTTACATTTTTTTGGTTCATATGATATCACACATCAATATGGCAATGGGCATATAATTTATTATTTATCAATATATTACTATTAGTCTTTAGATTTCTTTACAAAATTACAATTAAACAAAATTACACAGACAATCTATTACCTCACACACTGATACATGTCTCATTTTCGAAGGAAGATAACAAAATTAAAATAATTATGCAATTGCATTTATACATTTAAACAAAATTATAGAGTCCAGACTCCAGACAATCTATTATCATTCATTAAGAGTAAACCAGATTTTAAACTTTCATCAAGAGTAAACTGGAAAGCTAAATCGAATGTTAATTGGTCAAAGTTGAAGAGAAAATTTTTGATTAATTATTTCAAAAATTTACATCACTAATATTATAATATACTTTATAATTATAGAGTCTAGACTATAGTCACACCCCTGGGGCCTGACCCCTACAAATTGCAAAATGGTGTGACTGTGAATCACTGAATATGAAGTATACCTAAAAAATAATTACAAAATTTGTTTCCACAAGGGCACTGGTTGATCATATAACAAAAAAAAGAAAAACACAACGAACTAAAAAAACCCTCCATTTCAAGAATAGTAACACTAAGGGTTTTCCTCTCCATCCCTATCTGAGAAGAATCATTTGTAGAGGATAGTCTTCACAAATTTGTCGAGCTAGGTGTAGTCCATCACCACCCCATCGTCAAGGTGAAACTACTTCCGCAGGAAGTCCCTCCCTATTCGTGACCACTTCCAATGCTACGTCAACTGTCTTTCATTATGGTTCAATAGGAAGGGTTGTATTTCCACATTTTTTCCTCGCTGGATAAGCTTTTCAATTTCATCAGCCCAAGGGATCTCTAACCCCGGTTGTGCGAAGACAATGACTTGGAAGTCGTCCACCAAAATTATTCCTTGAAAACATTTTGTGAGAGCATAAGCATGTCTACCTTCTCTCTTTCGAGGTCGAGAAGAGATGCTAGGAAGCAGGACGTAATGTCCGTGCTGATACAGTATCTCTTCTCATTGCGAATGAACTCATGGCCGAGCACCATCAACACAACATCGTTAATGAAAGTGCCTATTTCCTTGCAAACATAAGTGAGAACTTCGTCTGGTATCATGCCCAAAAAGGGCTTCTGCTCACCAGTGGATGTGGTTCTCAACCTAATTGGTGTGTCCATCTCTACTTGCAAAGCCTCGATACCCTAAATTAAAAACATAAATCTTCAAACTACACATAGAAAATTGAAATTCTACAAATCTACATATCTAAAGACTTAAAACTAGAGGGCAGAGGCTGAAAGGCAAAAGAAAATTGAAATTGATGAAGAAGAAAGAAAGAACGTCTATAAATAGCCTTGTTCCATATCTTCCATATCTTTAGGTAAATCATTCCCATTAATGCAAGAGTGTGAGAAATTACTAATATAGTGACTATACTAATAACTACAATCTATACTAGTATAATTTTGGAAACCGTGCGATGTGCATGATGACTAACAAGTGGATCATTTCAGTTAAAAAATATCACTATCAATCTGATAAGACATTAATTTCTTGCAAGTTATCATACCAACCTTGCGACATGTATCCATTCCGCAGACTTCTTGCAAAAATCAGTTTCTTTCGAGAAACTGGGCCCGAGATAAAAATCCAGCCATGGATCTACGATCAATCAACAATCTCGATTAATAAATTTATAATTTATGGTTCTAAACAAATAGGTTTAAGGTATGTTTCAATGGTATCCATACTCATAGTACAATATACATACCACATGCAGTGATGACGGACAACTCGATAACCAAAGAGGTGATATTAACTCGATGGGATTCGGGACATTGCAATTATTAGATGTTTTATGAATTTCCATTTGGCATTGTCCCATAGTGCACATGACATTGACCAGTCACCACATTAATAAAATTTGTTATGCTAATTTTAGATTTTAGTTTTACTTTTAAAGTTTAAAGAATAACTGAATACTTTAAACTTTAACAATTCCACAGTCGCACACATGTGACATGATACATGCAAAAGTTAAGCTATTAATATAAAATAAATAACATACATACATTAACATTTGTTTGGTTCATTTTCAAAAACACAAATTATAAAATCAAATATACATATTTTAAATTTAAATCCATAAAAACAAACTGAAATGAAGTTGCAAAGTTTTCATTAATATTTTCTACAAATTTATAATATTTAGACTTGGAGACTTGAAGTCCATACAAAACTTTAAAGACAAAATGAGGGAGGTTGCGAGGTAGTGGCAAAAAAAACCTACTAGAGTTAAAATTTCAAAATTTCAGGCCACAGGGACACAACTCTAAGGATTTTTCCCTTCGTCTAAGTAGAACTCTTTAGAGATGATAAGCTCTATGAATTCATACAACCATCAGTAGTCCACCAAGTCATCCAACATAAACCATTTGTGAAGAAAATCCCTACCAATTTGCGCCCATTTTCTATGGCGCGTCAACTGTTGAACATCCAGGTTCAAAAGAAAAGGTTGCATGGCCACATTTTGGTCTGGCTCAAGAAGCTTGTGTAAATCACTTGCCCAAGGGATCCCCACCCCTATTTTTGAAAAAATGCAAATTTGAACAACGTCACCTAGGAATTCATGTTTGAATACCTTCCTTAACAGAAGGAGCATATCCACCTCCTCTCCCCCGAGGTCCATAAGAGATGCCAAAAAATGGGACGTAATATCCGTGTTAACTCGGTACTTATCAACATTTTCCAAAAATTCACGGCCCAACACCATCCTCACAGCCTCATTTGTTAAGGCTCCAACCTCCTTGCAAACTGATTCAAAGGTTTGGTTCGAGACCAGGCCCAAAAATGCCTTCTGTTCCTCTGTAGATGTGCTTATAAAAAAGATAGGAGTGTCCATCTTAAAAAAAAAACTACCAGAATATTAGAAATTATACAGCCTATAGACCTAAACCAGAGGCAATCTTTCAAGTACTAGCAAAGGAAGACCCAAACCAAAGGAGATTTGAAAAAGAAAGAAGCATAGATAATCTATAAACAACCCTCAATTCTTTCTCTAACCTTATTAATTCATTTTTCCTTCAAAACTCTGTAAATCTGTCATATTAAATGCACAAGTGTGTGAAATTGGTTCATTTTTCCTTCAAAATTCTGTAAATCTTTCATATTAAATGTACGAGTGTCTGAAATTAGAAATAGCGTCATGACAGGTCACAGTACCCAATTTAGTGTCAGTGATAAAACATTTATTTTATTAACTGCAACTGTGATACATTATCAATCGTCCATGTAAACAGTTGTAAGACTTGATATGTGTAATACATTATGTCATTACGTGATGTTACATTAATTAGATAATGGTTATGGTGGAGATTAATTTGATACATGTCATCATTCTGGTGACTTCTTGGAGAACTCTATTTCCTTCAAGAAATTGGGGCTGAAATTAAACTTCATCCATTGATCTAGGATCATAAACGGTCTCAAAAAATACATTTAACATTATAAAATGATGGATGTTACTATTAGTTTGTGTTGATGCAACGTTCCATGCTTATTGATACCAATGTGTTTAATCTACAAACAAGTTCTTAGTTTGCGTTGGCCCACATGACGCATTGACGAGTCCCATCTTTTGAAAATCGCCAATAAAATATTTATTTTTCCCATAATTGATGAAAGATTAGCCAATAAAATAAATATATTTTCAAACGACACATAAAATTTGCCAGTACAATTATTTTTTCCCTTCAAATGAAAAATCATTTGGCTCATATATTATAAATTTTTTACTTCAAAAGAAAAACAAATCACTTCATACAATATATATTTCTCCCACATTAATGTATTATTCACCAGGATTTTATGGAATTTTCATTTGGCATGGAAAAATTCACCTTCGCCTTTATTTTATTTTCCTAATTTGGAAATTTTTTTTGCCTTCATCGAGAATTTTTTTCCCCTAAAATAATGTAGGATTCACCAGGATTTTACACTTTTTCTAAGGAGGGGGTTTCTTAAAGTTATCCCTGCCACTGTTTTTAGTCCTCAAATACTTCATCTTACTACTAGTTTGGTTCTTGAACAAGGATTGAAATTCCTTAAATTGACTAAAACCTTCATATTTACTTCTAAGGAAATATATAAATATCCTTCTATTGTAGCCATCTATGAATGAGACAAACTAAACAGATCTAGACAATGACCAAATATTAATAAGACCAAGCACATATGCATGAATATAATCCAAAACCCCATAAGACTTATGAGAATTTGAATAAAAATAAAAATGTTGTTTCTTTCCATATATACAATGTTCACAAAAGTTGAACTTGAGATTACAACCATCAAGGCTTGTTATCAACAAATTATGCACCTTGAAAAACTATCAACTTAGCCACATGTTGATATGGCATGACCTCTCAGAGTGTAGGCTTTGATGGTCGAGATCAACCTTTAGAAAATGCCAGTTCCTTTCAATGATTCACCTAATCTACTGCTGTTGGGAAAGGGGAGAGAAACTATTTTGAAACTGAAAACTACAACTAAAGGTGATGCACCGAATGAGATTTCAAAACCTATATTTTTGTTTTGAACAAACAACTAACTAAAGATAATATTTTTCTATGTGCAACTCACAAATTTTACATGACCATGCATTATTATTTCATACAAAGGTCATGATACTCGCTATCTAGAAGGAAAAAACTAGTATTTTTTTATAAATTTTGGCTATTAATACCACTTACACATCCCATAACCTAAATAAAATGTATATAATATGCATAAAGGTGTAGATAATTAGACATATTTTGAGGATATTTGTCCAGATCACAAAGAGAAATATTAATCATCCAACAACACACATAAATTTTTAAAGAAAAATGTTCTTTCATTTATAAAGGTGTTACAAAAAATTCATAAATTTAAAAATGAGTTACAATACAAAAATAAGACAAGCCAGAACCTTGTTTTAGGTTACAATACTTGTCTAAACAACAAGAACTAGCTAAAAAATTGAGCCAATAGTTGAGTTTATAACTCTAATATAACCTTACACCATTTAGGACACACGTGCTTGATATAAAATGAGAAATGTTTACGTTAATATTTTGGGTTAGACGTTCGTGGGTGTCCGACTAAATTTTCCCCACTTTTGAGGCTTAAAAAGTGCTCCAAAATATTTTTTGAATGAAGAAAATTTGTTGCTTTGACCTTATCTATCAGTTAAGATTCCTTTGATAGCTCTTGGATGCTTGAATAATGTTGAACTGGGTCAAAATTCATCTTTTAATCTTGTCAATGGCTTGAAAAAATCACCAAACTTCCCTATCTCCTTTCCTTGACTGATGCAAACCTTTTTCCATGATCATAGGACATGTGTTCCTCATGATTTTGGGGTTGAAAAGGTAGTGGAGTTGGATGATTGTAATTAGGATCATTAATGCTTCCAAAATACCTCAAAATGAGTCATAATGGTCTAAAGATGCCACTAGGATGTATTCATACCCCTAAAAAGTCTCTATGAATGTTGGGATGTTTGTCATGATTCATGAAATTGAGTTTACCCCTTGATAAAATTGGAAGTAATAGTCCTGACAATCCTCAATATTGATTAGAATTTATATAATGAACATACCTTGAAATATGAAATTTGTTACCTTTCATTATTTTTTTGATTACCTTACACTTTGGTTTCATTCCATCAAGGGTCGTCATAATGATTGTTTTCCTATTATCACATTTTTCATGGCTCTTACTTGCATTGCATCGCTGCCACACGGACTGTTATTTCTTCACCAACCATCTTCTCTTTTCACTACATATTAAGCACTTAGACTTCCTTATTATCATTCATGTGGGATATTTTAATTAATCTACTTCCCTTGCTATGATTGAGTTGTAAGATTTTTCATGCATATAGTATACTTCTTAGTCTATGCATTGCACTTTTGAATATCATTTACTGTACTTGTCATGCTTCTCGGGTACTTTGCACATATAGGGAACTAAATCTTATTAAAATTGGACATATTTGTTTATGATTGTTCTTATAGGTCATTTTATTATTGTTATACCTTAGAGATAGTATTTCATACTCTCTTGGTAATCCTTAGCATCCAGAATTTGTGTCAAAAAGTAGTAACCTTTGGTCTTGGTCCATGGGAGTGTCAAGTACTCCTTTTTAGATCTCTATGACAATTTGTCATATTTAGTTTTCATGCCTTTTAAAACCATAATCACTTCCTTTGTAACTCTATTTTGATAGTGAAATTCACATCATTGTTATTTGTCCTTTGATAGTGAATAAATAATGAATACCTTTTATCACAGTTTCAAGGTCTGAGATATTGCTCACACTGTTCTCTATCCATGGTTACTATCATTTTGCACTCTTTTGCATAAGATGACTTCCTTCGAGTGTCTTTCTAAAGCTTTCAAAATTTATTTGCATTCCTAATTGTCACTCATATGCCAAATAGTGTTCCTTTCCAAATTTTCTATGGTTAAACTATTTGTTCTATCACTATTCTCTGTAAATCCATGATATGGATTGTCCCTTGATACTCATGAATGATTCTCCTCTTCTTTAAAATACATTGATTTCCTAGTTCCCCTCTACTCATTGTGATTACTATTCAACTAGCATGAAATTATTCTATTCTCATTGTATATGATTTTCCTCATTCCATACTCGGTCCCCATAGTTCATAATATCTCATTTTTGCAAGTTCAAACTAAATGTTTCCAGGGAAAACTTTTGTGGCGAATATTCACCAGTTGGCGAATCTCTCATGTCTATGACCTGAGATTTGGAAAATATAATGTGTAAATCAGGTTGTCTATGTCGCTCAGACTTTATAAATATTGGGTTGAATGCCCATGCCCATCGCCTATTGGTTTATGTATTTTTATCCTATTCTATCACAATATCGCCAATAAAATTAATTGTTGGACACTAAATTAAAACATTTCGCGTACAATTTCCAAAGCTTGTTGTAATTGACAACCATATTCACCAATATGTGGTCAATATTTAAGGTTAGGGTACAAGTTACGTGACATGTGTCTTTATTTCGGAGACTTTCAATGAAACTTTATGACTTTGAAAACTTTGTCCCGAAATAGATTTGAGCCGTGTCTCTATTTTGGAGACTTTTGGGGGAATCTTTGCATCCTTTTAAACCTTGGCCTGAAATAGAATTCCTGCCATCCATCTAGGATCATCCAATAGTTATAAAAAGTAGGGTTGGTTCCTGTTAAAAGATATAAAATTAACTCACAAAACCTTAATAAAATAATAAGTCTTTCTCGGTATGTGTGCCTATCACCGCAATTTTTTTCAATAATGAAAGATTCGCCAAGATTTTATAGAATTTTCATATAATTGAAAAACAATCGCTAGTACAAATAATACTTTTTCTGTTCAAATTAAATTTTTTTGCCAACAATATTAAATTTTACCCCCCAAAATAATGGAGGATTCGCTAGTATTTTACACCTTTTCCCAGAAGAGGGTTTCTTAAAGTTTTCCCTGAATGTTTCATTCATGTAGCCTTAAAAGTGGCTATTCTTTTCTTTGTTTGTATATTCCTCATGTACAAATATTTGCATGGCTCCATGTCCTCTCACTTTATATTTCTTTAAATAAATATTGTGATCAAATTATGACAACCACTAGGATTTTCTTTCTCCACTTCCTATCTTCAACATTTGATATCAATCATAACCTCTTAGCGCTACCAATTATCTTCCAACAAATTATTTTTTCATTTTTATTTTTATTGAATGACCTCTTATAAAACATGTCATTAATGTCCACATGCAAGCCTAGATCTTCTCTGTTGAAGACAATTATTCAATTGTGTATTGTCATTGATGTTACACATGTATATACACTTATGTAGTGATGTTACACATATATATACACTTATGTAGTGATGTTACACAAATGTCTACATCCAAATCAAGAATATATGGTGAATAGAAAGAGTTTTTCAGTGTTGACCGAGTCACTCGGACATTTCAGTCATGGTCGAGGATTAAAGAAATTGAGTGTTGACCGAGTTGATTATTTAGTGTCAGCCAACTAACAGTGGTTTACATTCTATAATTAATTGGTTATATGAGGCCGACTGAATTGTGATTTATTACTTATTTAGAAGTGTATTCAAGCTTACTTGGCAGGGCTTATCATATATATGAAAGGTCAAGTTTGGATTGAATAAGTGTGTAAGAGTGTGAAAAATTTGAAGAAGCAGAAGTGTGGAATTCTGTGATATGAAGAGTGAAGGCAAAATCAGACGGGATTTTGATTGAGTACATACCACTCGGAGCTGCAATAGAATATATGATCAACGAGGATCCAGTTATAATTAGAACATAGATTTGAATCATCAAAGATAGTTGCTTACACATATAGGTCAATTCATTGTTACTTTCTAACAATTATAGCAGTGATCTCAAATCTCTTAACAGAGTAGACTTAACAGTCTTTTTGTAAATCCTCTCACAAGGTAGCATTTCTATGTTGAAGTGTTGAAGACCTCTAACAAGGCCACTCCTCACAGGGTGATTAAATCCTCTAACAGGGTCACACTTGATAGTGTGTTTTTGTAACCTTTAACAAGGTTGGCTCCCAACATGGCTCACTTCAGAAGAGTGAAAAATAGTACCTAGTTACATTGTTGGTTTTTCTCATATTGGGTTTCCACATTAAATCTTGGTGTCACCTGTGTATATGTTATTTGTTTCATGCTTTATGTTTCTTCACTTAATCAATAAAGTATAATTGCATTAAATATCATAAAGATTGTTTAACACCCGAGCTATAGAAGAATATCTTAATTGACTGAGTAACAATGTTATATTTTTTAAGACATCTAAGGGAAAAAAGATTTTTTTTGGAGTAACTGATTCACCCCTCCCCTCTCAATTAATTATCTCATTTCCAACAATTGGTATCAGAGATTCAAGTGCTTTCAGAGATGGTTTCAAGGCCTAAGCTAAAGATCAGAGATATCTTACAGAAGAGAGATCCCAAAGCTAAACAAAGACAAATTCATACCATGGAAAGAGTTGATGAAGCTACATGTATCTACTATCTGAGATGCTGGTTTACAATTTTTGGAAAGAAAATATGTGGAACCAATAGGGACTATGACTGTGGAACAGATGATGGAATAGAAGCTTCATAACATAATGATGATTGATATAGCTTCTTCACTCAGCTACTCAGAATTTGATGAATTCAAGGACTTCCCTATAGCCTATGATATGAAGAAGAAATTATAGGACATTCATGGAGGAGATGAAAATGTAAAGAGAGCCAAAGAAGAAAGTCTTAGAGGAAAATTTGACCAGATGAAAATGAAAGAAGGAGAAGACATTACAAGATACAATGAAAGAATCAAGAAGATTGTGAGTGCCATCAGAGCTGGATGTGGAATAATTGAAGATACAACAGTGGTCAGAAAGGTATTAAGAACTTTAATTCCTATCTATGCTATTAGAGTTTCATCTATTCAAGAGATGAGGTGCAATACATATATAACTTTGGATACATTAGTGGGAAGGCTTACAACTTTTGAGCTGGACAACTTTGGCAATTATTCTCCTAGCTCTAGCAATTTTGAGTCTGCATTCAAAGCTAAATTAAACCTTGGTAAGAAGGATAGATACTCAAAAGGGAAGCAGATTGAAAGTGACAGTGATGATGAATCTGATGATGAAGATCTAGAAATCATTGAAGCATTACTTGCAAGAAGAGCTGCTAAAGGAAAATACAAAGGAAAAATACCATTGTTTTATTTTTTATGCAATGAGGTTGGTCACATTGCTTCCAAGTGTTTGAACAAAGAAGACAAAGATGAGAAAAATTTCAACAAACTCAAAGGCAAGAAAAATTTCAAGAACTACAAGAGCTACAAGGACAAAGGCAAGAAGTCTTGTTATATTGCTAAAGATTCTAACAGTGATGAAGAAGAAGATGAAATGGTTTATATTGCTATTAAGGATGAGTTAGATGAAGAAGATGAAAAGCCAACACTTTTCTCACATATCAGTAAAAATGACACATGGATAATTGATAGTGGTTGTTCTCATCACATGATTGGTGATAAGATAAAATTTGAATATCTTGTGCACTATGATGGTGGGAGTGTCAGTTTTGGGAATGATGAACCCTGCTATGTGAAAGGAAAAGGTTGCATTACTCTGACAGAAGGAATCAAATGTGATAATGCTTATTGGGTTGAAGGATTGAGGAGAAATTTACTCAGTGTAGCACAACTGAAAAAAATTGGCTTCAAGGTAGAATTCATGAATGGTAAGGCCAAGCTCCTAGATGGTAAAGGGAGCCTAGTTGGAATTGACAGACAAACAAAAGGTAATCTATTTTATCTTGATCTCACTAAAGGTTCGTGCTTTATTGCACAAGTAGAAGAAAGATGGCTATGACATAAAAGGTTGTGTTATGTAATTTTTGATAATCTGGTAAACATAAGCAAGAACAAGAGAGTCAGAGGTATTCCTATTTTAAAGAAACCCGAGTTAGCAATATGCAAACAATGTCAAATTGGAAAGATGAGCTAGATAAGTTTCAAGAGCAAGAATTACAATACTGATGAAGTCTTGGAATTGGTACATACTAACCTTTGTGGACCAATTGGAACAACAAGCTATACTGGAGAGAAGTACTTTATTCTATTTGTTGATGGTCATCCCATAATGACGACTGTCATGTTTCTCAGAGAAAAATCAGAAGATTTTTAGAAATTCAAATGGTATCTTGCAAGAGTCGAAAAGGAAACAGGAAAGAAACTAAAATGTTTAAGATCTGACAGAGGAGGAGAATTCATTTCTAATGAGTTCAATGAATTCTAGAATGAAAGAGGAGTCAAAAGATGGGTATCTTCCCCTGGTACACCATAGCAAAATGGAATAGCAGAAAGAAGAAACAAATCCATTATGGATTGTGCGAGAACCCTAATGATTGAAAAAAATGTTGCTGCCAAATACTGGAAGGAGGCCATCAACACTACAATATTCACCTTGAACCGAGTTCAACTGAAGAAAGGTAGTAACTAGAAACCTTTTGAATTATGGTATGGCTATAAACCTAATGTTCATTATTTCAAAGTATTTGGAAGTAAATGCTACATCTTGAAGGAAGAAAGAAATGGAAAACTTGATGCAAAAATTGATGAAGGGATATTCTTAGGTTAGTCATGTAAAATCAAAGCATACAAATGCCTGAATATTACTACTCATAAAGTCATAGAGAGTGTACATGTCAAGATTGATGAGTTTTCAGAAAGATGTGAAGAGAAGAGAAATAAAGAGCCTGAAGACTACAAGAACTTTGTGTATCATGAACTTGATACTATGCCTATGAATCGAGAAATGATGATTGGAGAGAAAAACTGTCGACCACTAAATATACTAGCACAAACTATGCAACCCGAGTTGCAGACTGTGCAATCTGAGCTGCTGGTAGAAGAGACCGAGTCATAGATAGAGAGAACCATGTCTTAGATAGAGGGACCCGAGTCAAAAACATAGGGACCTGAGTCACATATAGTGGAACCTGAGTATTAGACAGAAGAACAGGAAAGAATGTTTGAGAATGACAGACCTAGTGGATCAAGTCCAGAATCAAGACTGAAGGATCCGATACTTTCTAGGTATGTTAGAAGGCATCATGCACCTAAGAAAATAATTGGAGATTAGACAGAAGGTGTAATGACAAGGAACAAAATGAAAGGTACATGTTTACTAAGTGAATTTGAACCTAGAAATGTTAAAGATGCATTGAATGATGAAAGTTGGATAGAGGCAATGAATGAAGAATTGAACAGATTGAGAAGAATAAAACTTGGACTCTTGTGCCTAGGCCAAAGGACAAGAATGTGATTGGAACCAAGTGGCTTTTTAGAAATAAGATGAATAGAAATGGTGAAGTTTATAGAAACAAGGCCAGACTAGTTTGTAAAGGATATGCTCAAGAAGAGGGTATTGATTACGGAGAAAATTTTTCTCCTGTTGCAAGACTTGAAGGAGTCAGAACTCTTCTAGCATATGTTGCACATAAAGGATACAAATTATATCAAATGGATGTGAAATCTACATTTCTGAATGGAATCCTAAAAGAAGAATTCTACATTGAGAAACCTGAAGAATTGGTTGATCCGAGTAGAAGGAATATGGTTTGTAAGCTGCACAAAGTATTGTATGGACTGAAGCAAGTTCCCAGAGCCTGATATGAAAGACTGCATAGTTATCTAGTAAGTATTATATTTTAGAGGACTAATGATAATAGTAGCTTGTACATCAAAGAAGGACCACATAACAAAATACTATTAGCAGAGATATTTGTTGATGATATATTATTCACTGGATATGATGACTTATGCAAAGCATTTTCTGTAGCTATGAGTAAAGAATTTGAGATGTCTATGTTTGGTGAGATCAAATTATTTGTTGGATTACAAGTACATAAAATGAAGGATGGTATCTACATTACTCAATCAAAATATATCAAGGAGATACTCAAGAAATTTGGAATGGAAGATTCCAAACCTGTTGGAACACCCATGTGTATTGGACAAAAATTATCGAAGGATGATGATTCAAAGGAGGTAGATTAGACCAACTATAGATCCATGATTGGAAAATTGCAATATGTTGTTCACACTAGACCTGATATTGCATTGGTAGTTGGTATTGTTGCAATATTTTCAGGTAATTTGAGAGACAATCACCTAATGGCAATCAAAAGAATTTTGAGATATATGAAGGGTATTGAAGACTATGGCTTATGGTATAAGAAAGGTGGGAACTTTGATTTGAAGACATTCATTGATGCTGATTGGGCTGGAAGTGTTGACAATAGGAAATGCACCAGTGGTGGAGCTTTCTTTGTTGGAAAGAGGTTAGTGTCTTGGACTAGCAAGAAACTAAATTGTATCTCTCAGTCTACAGCAGAGGAAAAATATGTTGCTGCAACAGTGAACTATTCAAACGTCTATGGATCAAGTAGTTGTTGTCAGGAATGAAGGAAGAAGTAAAAGAACCAGTTATTATCTACTGTGACAACACCAGTGCCATTAACATTTCAAAGAATCCTGTGATGCACACCAAAACCAAGAATATAACAATAAAGTATCATTTTTTGAGGGAATTGGTATAGAATAAAGAAGTAAGGTTGGAATATGTGAGTACTAAAGAGCAAGTTGCAGACATATTCACCAAACCCTTACCTAAGGATGCATTCTTGTATCTTAGAGGAAAGATAGGGGTACTTCCCCTAACTGAAGCTCACTAAAATATAGTTTAGTGATGCATCAACCCGAGCCATAGTGAAGATCTATCAGTTGATGCAGGTATATCAGAGCCCACTACAGATGAATTAGTCCATTCAAGTACATTACAACTTCAAAGAGAAATAGTCTTGACTATTTGTATTTGTGGAGATGGAGTCTTTGGCATCTGTTGTCAAGGAGGGAGAGTTTTCTATAATACATAAAGAATTACTTAAGGGAGAGTTCACTAATGATCATAATAGAAAGAGAGAGTGTTTGATGTCAGAGGGAGAAATTAATTAGGAGACAGAGTTTGATGAAAGAGGGAGTTTTTGGATAAGAATCAGAATGAAGCTAAGGACATTAAATAAACTTTTATGTTCCTCTAAAATTCTTTGTATTATGACATGTCATGTTGCCATCAATGCCAAAGAGGGATATTGTTGAAGATAATTATTCAATTGTGTATTGTCATTGATGTTACACATGTATAAACACTTTTGTAGTGATGTTACACAAATGTATACATAGAGACCGAGCACAGTTGGTGAATAGAAAGAGTTTTCCAGTGTTGACCGAGTCACTTGGGCATTTCAGTCATGGTCAAGCATTAATGAAATTCAGTGTTGACCAAGTTGATTATTTAGTGTCAGCCGACTAACAATGGTTTACATTCTATAATTAATTAGTTATATGAGGCCGACTGAATTGTGATTTATTACTTATTTAGAAGTGTATTCAAGCTGACTTGGTAGGGCTTATCATATATATGAATGGTCAAGTTTGGATTGAATAAGTGTGTAAGAGTGTGAAAAATTTGAAGAAGCAGAAGTGTGGAATTCTATGATATGAAGAGTGAAGGCCAAATCAGATGGGATTCTGATTGAGTACAGACCATTCAGAGCTGCAATAGAATATATGATCAACAAGGATCTAGTTATAATCATAACAAAGATCTGAATCATCAAAGAAAGTTTCTTACACATACAGGTCAATTCATTGTTACTTTCTAAAAATTGTAGCAGTGATCTCAAATCTCTTAACAGAGTAGACTTAACAGTCTTTTTGTAAATCCTCTCACAAGGTAGCATTTCTACGTTGAAGTGTTGAAGACCTCTAACAAGACCACTCCTCATAGGGTGATTAAATCCTCTAAAAGGGTCACACATGATAGTGTATTTTTGTAACCTTTAACAGGGTTGGCTCCTAACAGGGCTCACTTCATAAGAGTGAAAAATAATAACTAGTTACATTGGTGGTTTTTCCCATATTGGGTTTCCTCGTTAAATATTGGTTTCACCTGTGTATATGTTATTTTTTTCATGCTTTATGTTTTTGCACTTAATCAATAAATTATAATTGCATTGGATATCATAAAGATTGTTTAACACCCGAGCTACAGAAGAATATCTTAATTGACCGAGTAACAGTGTTATATTGTTTAAGACATCTAAGGGACAAAGGATTTGTTTTGGAGTAACTGATTCACCCCTCCCCTCTCAGTTACTTATCTCATTTCCAACACTTCTCATTATATTTATCTTCACATTCTTAACTACATTTTTCTTAATGTTACATGTTACTTAATTTATTTACTATTTCTCCTATGATTGTATCAATTTCTAGAGACAATAGTTTGTATGGCCGTCATTGTATTCTTTTATAAAGTCTCATGCTTTCCATAATATAGGGATTGTATTTTTCATTGCAAGAATCATTTTCAAATTCTACTTAGAGTTTGTGATGTAGGAGCATCTGGATCCTTGGTAATCTTGCATCATCCAAAAAACATTTGTTTACTGGTGGACCTTTGTTACCAGTTTTGTGTTTGTTTTTTGTTCTTGGTCACTGGTTGGGTGATTGTTGTCTCGATGGAGTTATGTTGATCTTCTATGGGTGTGTTCGTGATATGGTGTTCATGGGGTCATTGGGAATATTTTCCTATGATTTCAACTTGTTTGGAGTTATCATGCTTGAGTTATGATGGATTCTATGACTGGGTTTGAGAAGATGTTTCTTGTTCCAAGCAGTTTTTTTGAGATTCTATAATCGGTCGAGCCATGGAGGTGTTTGGTAGGAGCGATGAAAAGGGTTTTTTCATTGTAGTTCATAAAATCAAATTATATGATTACACTACTCGAGGTGGTTTTTTTTGAGAGATCATGTTGATTCTCTTTCGGTTTGATGTTGTTCTTCATGACACTAGTTTAGTGAGTTTACCGGTTGATTGTTGGAGATCGCAATCAGTGTTTCTAACCATTGGAGCTGAATGACATGATTTCCTAGAAGGATCTATGTGTGGCCAACTTGGTTGTTGGATCAATCCTTGTGAAATAATTAAATGTAGCATTTAATGGGGATTTAGGCCGACCTGGTCTAATACGTTTGTCTTGGGTTATGTAACATCTTGAATGTCGACTTGTTGGTGGTTGTGTATAAATGTAAGGTGTTTTTTGGGTAGAGACATGATCTTAGAAGAGAGTAGCATCTAGAGGGATGATAGTTCTGAGATGTAGCAGATCGGAATGTGGATCTAAGTTGAGTTTCTTTGTATGTGGCTATAACTGGCAAGGCCTTATAGCCTGGCATGTATGAAGAAATTCTGATGAATAAAGTTGTTGTTTGGATTCAAATCTTATTGTCTCTTGTTGTTTTCCATTGTGTTGACTTAGGCTACAAGGTTGGATATCTCGTTTGGGAATTTATCCTCCCTTTGACTGCATTAGGTGGTATCAAAGTGAAGGTTTGGATCTTGTTGTGGCTTTGATATGTGGTTCTGGACTTGTGACATTCCTGTGGCATTGTTATGAGGTGGCAAAGATTGGATCTGAAGCACATCAATGAAGGATTTTCACAAGGTGGTAGAGAAGATTATTTGTTGTTGTGGTTGATTTGTTCTTGAGAACTAGGTTTTTTCAAGGGTTAGGGTATCATCTTTCGTGAATTAGATTGCCGATTTGAGGTAGTTACACCCAAGATTTGGAAGGATGCCAATGATAATGAGCACTAGGTTGATGGAGTAGATAAATGAAGATCTTCGAGATGAGATTAGGAATGAGATGACTAGTTGAAGGAATAAGGTCATGGAAAGGATCATGACTATTTTTTCTGGATTGTGAAGGAATCTTGGATCCGATGATGGTTTTGAGGAAGATGCAGAGGTATTTGGAGCTACATATATTTCTATATGTGTTGGGAGTGATGGATCTGACTGGTTGGTGAGACCTATAGGTGCTAGTTATAGGTTGGAAGTATTTAACTTCTTAGGTACATTGAATCCAGAAGACCTGATTGATTAGATAGGTGCCTGGAAGATTAATTTGAGTTAGAATACATCCAAGAACCTTGGAGAGTAAGGTTGGTGCATAAAAAGTTGAAAGGACATCCAACTTTGTGGTTGAAACAATTGCAGAAGGATAGAGAGGAAGAAGGTGAAATGAAGATCACTCAGTGGAGGCTGATGGTTGCTAAGTTGAAGGCTAAATTGATACCTGAGGAATATGAACAAGATTTGTTCAAAAGGTTGCAGAACCTGAAGTAGAAGGATCTTAGTGTGAAGGATTATATTCAAGAATTTTATAAGGTAACCATTAGATCTGGTGACAAAGAGATTTCAAAGAAGAAGGTGGCTAGGTATGTGAATGGTTTGAGGTTTAATATTCAGGATGAGATGAGTATGCTGAAGATTGGATCAGTTGAGGAGGTTTATCAATATTCCTTGAAGGCAGAAGACAAGTTAAATAGGAAACAACAAAATATCTCCAGAGGAAGGGAGAAGCAAGCTGCTGGTGGTGACAAGGGAAAGCAAGTAGCTGAGGTAGAAGGTAAACCAATTGTACCTAAGGGAGGTAATGGTGGTTAATATTTTAAAGGTAATTGATTTAAGTGTGTCTTGAAAGGACACACAAATTTTCAGTGTAAGGAAGACAAGAGAGTTGCTTGTGTGAGTGAACAAGGTGGATCATCTATTGGTGAATCTAATAATGCTCCTGAAAATTGGGAAGATCTTATGCTTTGAAGATTGAAGGTGAATAAGGAGCCAAAACCTTGTCAACAAAATATTTTATTCAAGACCAAATGCAAGGTTGGAGGTAAGTGTTGTAAGGTAATCGTGGATGGTGGTAGAACTGAGAACTTAGCTTTTGAGGAGATGATGTAGAAGCTTGATTTGAGAAGACCTAAGCATCCAAGTCCTTATAGGATTGGTTGGTTTCATGATGATTATGTGGTGGAAGTAAGGAAATAGTGCATGGTGAATTTTTGCATTGATCATTATAAAGGTGTAGTATTATGTGACATAGTGGTAATGAGTGCATGCCACGTTTTACTTGGTAGACCTTGGTAGTATAAAATAGAGGTTGTTCATGAATGTAGAAAGAATGTAATGGTTTCACTATCATGGTGCAATATTTGTTGATCCCATCATAGTTGTTATGGTTTCACTATCATGGTATATCCTTTATTGTAACTATTTTCACACCACAAGTTGATGATAGAGGTAGATTCCGAGGCAAAGGTATACATTTCTTTCAATAGGGAACATATATGCATTATGCTTGAGTATAGCATTCTTTTTTGAAGGCTAAAGAGAGCTTGATACATGATGTATCTCATGAACATGAAGCATCTCTAATAATTTTTAGGTCTAAAAAAAACTCACCCATTAATTTGGAAGCTCTAGGACCCATTTGGGCCTCATTTTAGTGATCTCCTCAAATTTGAATGCATCTTTGCTTGATTTTCCCGCTTTTCTCTCTATTTTTTCCCGCCCCTTAATACTTCTTGGATGCCACAAATTTTTTCTCAAAATTTACCCTTTTTGGTATAGGTTGAACCACTTTCTACCTATACCTTAGGGTTTAAATTTCATGCGTTTCAGGCCCAATGCATAGTCTTTTGATTTCCCCGCCAAGTGTGGTTAGCCTGTGTAAAATTGAACCCTGAGATCTCTATAAAATGAGGCATCTCCTCTTAATTTTTCCATTTTATGACATCTATTTATATCTAAGACATCTATTATATCCATGACATGCCCACAATTGCAAGCATTCAAGCCCAAGGTGATTTCAAGCAAGCAAGGATTTGGCTCCAATATTTGAAGACTATTGTGTGAACCCCTATCTCATGATGGAGTAGTGGAGGAATTCCCATTTGAGAAAGAGAATCCATATCCATTCTTCATTCCTCTCCTTCTTCATTCAATAATATTAAGCATACATCGACGATCCATGATTTGACAAGTGTAGATCTATTGCATTGGTGAAGGCATCCTACATTCTACAATTCAACACTCAATCAAGAAAAGTTAAATATTTGTGGATATAACATATCTATATCCATCCACAAGGGTTTGACAAGCAAGGTGAATATTTACATTTGTCTTATTTTCTATGCTTTACTTATTTAATTTCAAGGTTAATTCCTAAACAGGGGCTTGACCAAGACAAGCCCCTTTCCCCCAAAAATATCCCCCTCTCTCTTGTCTGTAGACATAGGTTTAGGATTCAAATTTAGTTGTAGATCTGGGAACCCATTTGGAAGAAATTTCTAGATCCATTTTTTGTTCCAGATTTTGACAGTATCGGGTATAGGCCAAACCTTCCATATATACCTTGACAATTAGAGTGCTGATTCTAGTTACAGAGTCAGAAAGAAAATCCAAAGAGCTTCCCAGATCCACTTTCTATTTCTAATTTTGAGAAGATTGGGTATAGTTTGAACCTTCAACCTCAACCTGGGTATAGGTCAAACCACTTTTGACCTATTCCTGAGACATAACAGAAAGTTGAAGGCTTTAGAGTTGCAGATCAAAGACTATTGGATTCAGGTATTAGGACATTCTGGGACTTTGTCAGATAGAACATCAGCATTTGAACACCTTCTTCTTCTCCCATTTTCAGTTACACACTTTCTTAATTCTGCATATTGCTTCTACTTCAATATATTAGATATGATCTTCTATTTTACCTTGCTGTTACATCTTCTTTTAGTCATAAACATAAGATCTCTTATCATTTTCCCTGACACATCACTAAGAATACCCTAAATTCTCCCCTTAGATAGATCTTTCATTTGTACCCTTGCATCCTTTGGGTTGTACAAATTAGATTTGGCTCGAGGATAGGATGTAGGGTCATTCAATGCATATATGTGATTTGCTTGTCTCTCATTGATCACCATTTCACCATATACATTTTGGGGAACCTCACTTATTACATTTCTTCTTTTGATCTTGGTGTTATATTTCCTTTACATAGCTAGATTATCTCTTGTATGCTTTGGCTAGATGGATTTTCCATTCCCATATTTAGATCTACTTTGTTTGGCTACATGGTATGCATTTAAATATACGTTCATTTGGTGTTAGATATTCTTTCCCATATAGATTTACTTTGTATGTTTTGTGATAATCTCTATTTACATTACATTTTTTACATTTCATCTTCCCTTTCTTTCATTCCTTTGTGTATAAGCTTTATCATTTTGAGTCCAACCTATAGTATTCCGGTTAGAAGAAGTCATAGACTCATGGGTTCCTTTGATCATGAACTTCCCTAATTTCCTAGGAATCTTGATGAAACTACCATGCATCCTATTGACACAAATCTTATCATGGAGAATAAATATTCTCATTCTTCTCATGATGAAGACAAAGCATTAAGAGTTCCTCCTACGCAAGTGCAAAATCTTACTCATGAATTTGAAAATTTGGAATATTGGTTAGCTCAAGAGAATCACAATTCTAAAGATCTTTCCACTATAGAAGGTTTAAAGAAACTCATTCATAATGATGAACATGGTCTTAACCTCTTGCGTGGAATTTCTCATCTTATTAATTCCAATGTTAAGCCTCTTACAAAATGTGTTCAAGAATTAGGCTATGCTCCCCCTACTACAAGTTTCAAAACTTCTTTGCCTATCTCCATTTCTATTCCTAGTATTTCTACTTATGCTCCACCTCTTATCACAAATTCAATCCAAAATTCCAACCTAACACATGTGAGTTGTTAGGGATTTTTCTTGCAAGAACTTAAAACAGTGTGAATGCTCACTCTTTATATTTCCAACCTAACTCTCTGCAAGAGAAAGCCTAATTGATGAGGATTGGATAATATCCTCCTTTTTTTTTGAGCTCCACAAACTCAGGCAGGTATTACCTTTGAATGATTATTGACTTGTAGTATTTATTATAATGGATTAGGTCTTTTACTAGATTGCTAATTTCCTTTTTACTGTATCAATACATAGAAAACTATGCAAATGACTGTAATTAATCTGAACAAAGCTTAATAATCCAAACCATCATCTTAACATTAGAAAACAATATCGTGATAAGGATTCTCATCCTTCTTCCTTTTATAGTTCTCTGAACTTGGGAGGGCTAACCTATTGATTCTCTCTTGAAGGAATCAGCAAATTGAATTGTATATTCTAATACAATTACTTAAACTTCTATGTATTTATGATTGAAATGTAAAGTGTTTGATTGTTTTTTGAATATTGGATGATGACTAACTGATTTGCCAAACCCTAACCAGTGCCTGAATCCTTGGGTAAAGAGTCAATATCCAATGTAAATCCACAACAACTAATTAATGTAAATATATACAATTTGGGTAGAATGCCTTACATACTACCTTTCAATCCAATACCCCTATTATCATATCCTAATATTAATGCTTAGCTCTCTGGGATCACCTGCAAGATTTATTCCTTCCTTGAAAGAACACACAAGCAACTGCACAATTACCTTGTAATTGGTATATCTAAACTTCCTTACAATTTAAACACACAAGAGCTTAAATAGTAATGCAAAGAGACAAACACAAGATATAGGATAGAAATTGCAATGTATTTTATTAATGATGTTACTATTTCAAATACATTCAGATAGACAATAAGCACAAAACTCAGACAATTAAGTAGTCTGGCTTGCAATTATTATTCCATCGTATTCCAACCATATTTTACAAAATGAGACCTATGCTATATATAATGTCTAAACCATCTTGGAATCCTTCAAAACTAAGGATGCAAAAAGCTTTGGATGGTTTAAAACCTAACCCTAAAACTTAGAAGAAGACAAAAGACAAGAAGAGACCAAGCGGTGGAAGGAAAAAATAGGAATACTTCCAAATCAAATATTTGAAATCTTCTGTTAGCTGGCACCTTTGTCTAAATATGTTCTTGATAGCATCCAATAGTTGTAGTGAGATTAAGTGACCACCATTATAGGCTAACATACACTTATCTTTCAAATGACTAACCTCAATGTGCTCAAAGATCAAGTGCCAGGTGTCCTTCTACGCTTCATCAATGATGTCAAGGTCAACAGTGGTAGGCTTCTCTTTATTGGGATTTGTAGGAACATCCCATGTTGTGACACCATCCTCTGTAGGCCAATTAAAGCTTTGAATGCTTTCAAGTTGTGTCTTTTGCCTCTCCCATCTAGTATCTGTTATGCTTTTGAATTCTATTATAAACTTATGGAAATTTTTTTCAGCCTTAAATGCCTCATCTAAAATCTTATTGTATATCTCCATATCTAATTCACCATTGTTAGAAATATATACCTCTTTATTAGGTAGTATAGTGTCAAATTTAGTCCTCCATACTTCTAATGGCTTGATCTGATTGTCTTCTGACCTGATTGAAGGCACAAATCTATTATAGTCAGGCCCAAACATATTTAACCTTGTCTCTATTTGATTTTCCTTGCCCTTGGAATAGGACAAGGTCACCCCAATCTGCTAAATTTCATCTCCCACTTGGGTGACAATCTCTGGCAAATCTGATCTCAGTGGCTGCAATGATGCTAACCTCTCAAATAGCCCAGTCTTAACTGACCATGTTGCAAAATAAGGATTTAAAATTTAAATAAAACCTGTCACCTCAATTTGTAGGCCAGACAATTTACCATAGGCATCATCTACTATATCAACTTTGTCTTTTAATATTTTCACCCTATGCTGGAAAATTTGCATTAGAGCTCCTAAAACTACTTCATTATGCTCCTTAATTGCGTGCTCTATTTCTGATGCAACATACCTTGTATCCTCATTCTGGATCCCAGCATCTGTACCCTTCTTAGGTGAAACGGGAGCAACTTCAAGCATCTCTTGCAACTTTTGAGTCAAATCTGCAATTATCTTTTCCATTGCATTGATCTTAATTAGACCTAGTTCTTTGTCATTGGCAATAAGGCTTGTTTCATCAAATAATTTTTTATATCTATTGGACATCTGTACTGCCTTTGCCTTATTTAGGTGAGCAAAATGGGTCTTAGCCTTGGAAATCTCTAGGTCTCCTATGTAGTGGACAGACCATATTATCTTATTTCCTTCCATCTTCTCTTGGACATTGATTATGATGGCTTTTGATTCTCTGGGGCCAGAGAACACATAGCCAGGGTTTGAAATTTAGAATCATAAATACATCCTTTGATAATCTCCCCTACTTGTGTCTCTATGGAGATCTTAAAATCTGGTTGCCTTCTGATTTGATCAATAATGAAGGCTGAAGCCAAGTCCCATCCTTCTACCAGTAACATACCACTTGACTTCACAAGTTGTCTGGCCTCATCATGAGTCATGTTTTTAGACTCCAGGTCATACTCTTGGAGGGCCTACATGGATTCACTTGTAACTTCTTCTTTTCCTTCTAATTGCAGTTCTTTTGCTACCTATTGTTGCTTAGCCCATATAAAGAAGTCCTTAAATTCCTTAGTCTTGATAAATTAATCATCTTTTAGGAACTTCTCTTGCTATAATTCCCTTTCATCCTGGCACAATAACAGAGGCATTTCAACATTGTCATCTATGTCTTCTCTTTTCTTCTTACCCTCTCTTATTGTTTTTCTCAATTGGTGGTCATAAGCACTTGTCCCTATGAATAGGGCAGGTAATTTATCCTTTTTATTCTTCTGTGTCATTACAATAGAAGGTTCTCCTATTTTCACCCTTTTCTTTTTCTTTGGAGGCTCAGACAAAAACTCAACCACCTGTCCTTTAGTCAAGTCAATTATGTTTCCCTCAATGTGAGGTGGCTGATCCATTGGTGGTGGGCTATGCATAGAATAAATGCTATCACTATATTTTGATGATGACTCCTTATTAGGACCTCTATCCTTATCTTCAGTTTTCTCACCCAATTGATTAATAAGAGTACCATATGACTCCATCATCTTCTCTAATCTTTGCAAATATGGTAAATTAGGGAAATATCCCCTAAATGGGATCCCTTTCTTCTTGAGTTGTTGCTCCAACTCCCTCAAGTATTGGTATTTTGTTGATCTTGTTGAGATTTCATCCTCTTCAAGGATTTCTGATCAAGTCTTCTTCCTCACACGGATGATGCCTTTTAGTTATTGGAATGGTGGGTGTTAGAATTTTCTTAGTACTTTCTATAAACCCTTCTGTATCAATATATGTATACAGGGAAACATTCATCCTGTAGTGTCTCAACCATCCATTTACAAATTCATAAGCCCTCTTCCCTATTGTAAAATTAGAGGAAATAAATTGCCTTTGTGTGAAGGTTCCTTTCCTATGTGGAGCGAAATGCTCCCTATCTGTTAACATGAGTTTCTATAAAAACTCCATGATTGCAATTATGGGTGGCACTCTATAAGGAAAGATGTGTGGTGGCTGTGAACATCCATATACTATGATTAATGTGAAGTTCTGATGCAAATAGAAATCACCCTAGTTGTGGTCTCCATTCCATTTATCCACATATTTTTAGGGTCTCAACAGTTGTAATACTTTAACTAGCAACCTAGTCTTGTTGACACTGAAATCACTCATCAAGGGGTAAACCACCCAATTCTCAAATGCACAAAATTTGTTTTCTCTGTAATTATAGTTCCATACCCTCAACCAAAGTTGCACAAGGTTGGAAAGACCATAATGAAATCTTCTAAGCTATAGATTGGATAGGTCTATGATATTAAATGTGTAAACTATGACAAGATGCATGAGTAATGAATATTGCAAAAACCTAGGACTCCCTACTTTGTTCTGAATGTCAACAAATCCCTGGTGCATTCTATCGATTACAAATTGAATGTAATCATAATCAGTGCCCACATAAGGACTTTGCAAGTCCAGGATAATCATTAACATGTCTGAAGACACTCTTTCTCTTCCACTGTCCACCCCTAAAACTCTCCATAGGGCATATGAAATGTATTTCATATAGAATGCTAGGTCTTTGTAAAAGTATGGTGAAGGATCACTCAAAATAGGAGCTATATAGTTTCTTATTCCCTTACTCACATGAGCCTAAATTAATTTGGCTACAATACCGACCTCCTTGGTGTATCTAGAAGCTAGGGCCTTAAGGTTTATCTCTATGGCACAAGGGTTGTACATGTTGAATGCCTTCATGAATGATGTCCTATCTAAAGTTACTATGGCTGAACCATTATCTTTCTTAATAATCTTTGAAATAGGATCATACATACTGGCCATCTCTAATATCAAATCAACATCCACAAATACATCAGGAAAAACTAGTTTTGCTGATCCACGTGTCCAAGGGTTTGACACGGGCACAGGACCATCACAATTCTTATGGAAATAGTTAAATAAATGATAACCAAAACAATCTGGTGTCTTAGCATCCCTAATATATGCATAATTATCTCCTAGGTATTCATCGTTTACCTTTTACCCTTGATTGGAGCCTAGGAGAAGTTGAATGAACTCTTCTAAATAGTTCCTCTTTCCTTTGAGGTCATCATCATCCCCGCTCTTTCCGATGGTAGAGGTGACACTTACTGCTCTGCTCATACTGCCTGGTATAAATTGCAACTAATCAACCACTCTTTCTTTACCGATATTGAAACAAATCTATCCAAAACCCTCACTTCTGACTGTAAATCACTCTATAACACAAACCTTCAGCACTGATAATCACTCAATTTCTTTGAATTATGGCCTAAAAAACTCTTTGTTCACTCTGCAATTCCTGATAACTCTATTCTTATGAAGAATGTTGATCACTTATGCAAATCCTAAGCTTTGAAAACTTGGAAACCGGTAAGATGAAATGAATAACGGTAATTCTTATTAATGCACCAATCTCTTCAAAATTCATGAATTCCCAATTCAGTCATTTCTGTCTTTACTTCTACGTGCTATGACATCAATTCTTGCTCCTATCCATGGCATTTCAAGCTGACAAGTGATCAATTTTGAATGATTTCTTTTCTTATAAAAACCTTATTATATTCAAAAATAAATCAAGATCTGATTCTATTGGCTCCTTTATCACAACTTAGTAACTTTAAAACACGCTGTCACAATCTCTAGATTTTGATTTGTTGATGACTTTTCAACATGGTGCAGAAGAAAAACTTCATACCTTACTTTGATCTTACTCTAGTTCCTTTCAGTGACTACACGACTGTGTGATCTCTTTGTCACAAAGAGTTATCCTTAACTCTGATTCTTTACTAAGACTTAATGACCACCACACGATCATCTTTCTTATCAATGGTTATCTCCTAATCGCTGAATGAAATCACTTAACTCCTATTCATTTTGAGACTCCATGACTAAGGCTCTTAATAACTCATCTTAAACCTTGGTTTCCTTTTAGAGACTATCCAACTGTGTAATCTCCTTGTTGCTTTAGAATTTTACTGACTCAAGGTTTCTTTCGAGATTACGCGACTATCACATTATCATCTTTTAATGGGACAGGCCGCAGGTAATCTCCTTTGCTTCATGCTTAACTACAGTCTACTTAGAGACTTCACAACTTAAGTTGTCTCCATGTCTTAGAAATAATTTTGTAACCTCTTTTTTTCTTCAAGACTTCCTAGCTTACTCAAGTCTTTGAAAGATGTAGCCACGTGTCTCAATCTGGATCACCATTACTGAATCACTAGAACTTCTTTGACCTTTTTGAATTTCAAAAGTGACTTCATGCTATCCATTAGATCTTCTCTATTTCACGGTTCAAATCATTTCACTGAAAACTCACTTAAACTTAATTGAAATCATCTTTAACCCTAGTCCTTATTGCAACATCATGACTCATTGAATCTATCTATCACTTTAAGAAGTCACTAACTCATGGTTTCCTTTGTGATTTAACACCAGCCATTAGATCTATCTTTCATTTTATGGTAGTCACTTAGTCTCTCATCTTTTAACTTAACCATTGTCTTTAAAAGAGACTACGTGACTGAAGCATTTTAACTCACTTTGTTTAACCTTGGTTTCTTTGTGAGACATCACGACTATGGAAGTTTGAAGTTGCTGATAGATTTCTTAACTAAAGAACTTTCTTTGAGACTTCACAACCACCGTAAGATTGTCACTTGGATCAATGGCTATCGCTTAATCTCATATCTTTTATCTTAACTCACATTTCTCTTCGCAATTATGTGACTGCATGAAACTTCAAACCATCTTTAACTCATCTTGTAACTGTGATATACTTTCGAGACAACTCGACTAAGTAAACTCAAAGTTACCAAAGGATTTGTCTAACTCAAGTTTTTCAAAGAGACTCTCTGCCATCCACAGGATCAAGATTTCAATCAACAGCTCGCGTGAAATCTCACAAGCACTAAAAGCATATTATTTTCTTACTGAGATAACCTGATTGAAAGAATTCGTTGTCTCGAAAAGAAATGGAATATTCCCAAATTACATAGAGACATTGTGACTTAGTTGTTAAATATAAAATAAGCACATGACTTAAGTCATTTGGCTTCTCTTGAAAAAGTAACTCCAAAATAGAAAGGATTTCAAAGAACTAGGATTTTTCTTAGATAAGCTTGAAAATTTAACCTAGGACTTAGGGTTTTACACTCTTTGTTGATTTTATGCTTGAAGATAATAATTTGAAGAGGGATTTCTACAACATTTAGACAAGATTTTCCACATTTATGCATGAATATGACTGAGAACTTCAAAATTTTACTGGCAAGCCTCAAAATTGGAAATACAACCAATAGTGGCTCTATCTGAGGATGCTTAAACACAAGATTAATGCAAGAACCATAGATCTCTGGTTGCAGACCAAGAAGACTACACTGAGTAACCTAATGCAGAAAGGAAACACACAACAGAAAGAAACACACCTTTGTACATATGATACAAAACTTACTGTGCATGAAATTTTCATTCTCAACTGAAGAAAGGCTTCAAGAATTATCCATGCACTAGAAATTCAAATTCTTCCTCATCCATGTTTTTCAAAAGATAAGAATATTTTCCAAAGCTCTGATAAATAACAAAGGGACCAAGCCATAATGATTCAAACTTCTTGTGCTTCCCTTTATCTTCAGCTCTCACATTCCACTGGAGTACTAAATCACCAGGCTGAAACTTTTTGTTTCCTGCTCTCTTATCAAAAAGATACTTCATTTTTTATTGCAATTTTATGTTCTCCTTATGACCTTCTCTTCTAACCTCATCAAGCTGTGCTAATTGCATTATCCTATCTTGCATTGGGTCAGATATTTCTAACTCCTCCTTTTTTATAAACTTATATATTGGTAATAAATTGTTCATAGGCATTCTAGAATGTAAACCATATATAAGCTCAAAAGGTGACTTACCTATTGCTTTCTTTACTGTTATTCTATCATCCCATAGAGAAATTTTTAACTTCATGTGCCAAGCTCTTTTATTATTTTCAAGGGTCTTCTTTAAGATCTTCAAAATGCTTTTATTGTTGGATTCTGCTTGGCCATTTGCTTGAGGATGATATGAGGATGCATAAGACATCATGATCCCATATTTATTGTAGAATTCTTTAATTTTATCTGATCTAAAGCACATGGAATTATCCTTCACTAACTTTGCATGGACACCAAATCTGGTTAGAATGTTCTCCATTAGAAAATCAGTAACCACTTTGCTAGTTTCTTTCTTGGTGGGAATGACTTCTATCCACTTTGTAAAATAATCAGTGGCAACAAGTATCCAACCGTGTCCTCCACTGGATTTCTCTGAAAAATCTCCAATAAAATCTATACCCCACATTGCAAGAGGTGCTTCAGCACTCACAGGGTTCAATAACAGGGCACCTGAGAATTTCAACTTATTTTAAAACCTTTGGCAAGGTTCACATTTTCTGACAAATGCTTGACTATCCTTGAATAGGTTAGGCCAATAATATCTAGCCCTCAAAATTTTATGGGCAGTGGTCTTAGCAAAAAAATGCCCTCCACATATTCCAACATGCATTTCTCTTAATACCTTTTCACCTTGGCTTTGATCTAGACATGATAATAGTACACTATTTCTATCTTTCCAATACAAATATCCTTGAACTAGGGTGTACTTTTGAGCTTGTAATATGAGATTCCTCTTCTGTCTGTCTATCATTGTATGCACCCTAAAATGGTCGCCTAGACTATGGGCCCCATTTATCATTTTATCAAATTCCTGAATCAATGCTTTGCAATATTTTCAATTCAAATCAATTTCCTTGATCAAATTGTAATTAATTCAATTATTCAATTATTTTAATATTTCCTAAGGTTTGATCATTTTTATTTAATTAAAAGATTTAATCTCCCTTTTAATTAAATTCATCTTATTTAATTCAATTAAATTAAATTCCTCCCATTTAATTAAATAAAATTCTTCTAATTTATTCAATTGAAATAAAATCCCTCTTTTAATTAAATAAATAAAAATCCCCACTTAAAGCTCTTCTTTTGATGAAAAAAGAAATAAATTAAATAAAAATCCCTTTTTCATCACATCTTCCTAAGTGGTGGGATTTTTGCCTCTTAATCATAGCCTTTGATTTTTGCCTCTTAATCTCAACCATTAACTTTTCTTTAAAAGAAGACCTCTCTTTCTCATTTGATAATCATCAATCATTCATACATATTAGGTTTTCATAGTATTGTTATGCTGTAGGTTTGGAGAGCAATTTTGGAGGATTTGAGCACTCAAGCTTGGATATTGCAACTTCTCTCTTCTTGTCTACTTCTTCTTACATCCATGGCTATTCATGTAGATTAGATTCATGTTTATTTTCATAGATTAAACTTGCATTTGTATCTCCTTTCATAGATTAATCATGCATTGTTATCATTTTGATTAATTTCTTTCTATGCATTGCAACAATATAGAGTAGATCTCATTTTCATACATTTGAATCTCTCATTTCATGGTGTACTTGCATAGGCACTAACTAGGTCAATCTGAGGGCCTCCATTTCACACCTTTGCACTCCATGACTAGAGAGCTATG
>MU224301.1:1944038-1960948 GCA_018584345.1 Thuja plicata
AGAGTAGATCTCATTTTTATGCATTTGAATCTCTCATTTCATGGTGTACTTGCATAGGCACTAACTAGGTCAATCTGAGGGCCTCCATTTCACACCTTTGCACTCCATGACTAGAGAGCTATGGATCAATATTTGGGGCCTCATTCTTGAGAAACCTTGGATGGAATGACTCATAGAAGTGTGTCGACATTTTAGCACACAGTCATAACTTCAAGACACTTGGCATTCTTAAGGTAATACATGATGTCAACATAGAAGGGCTGTCTTTCAATACTTGTTACTATTGAATCCTACATCACTATTTTATTTACTTGTACCAAGTCTAAGTTTTTTTCTGTCATAAGTTTTGCTAGACCTTGTCCTCTTACCAATTTTGTAATATGGATTTCTAAGCTAAACTCTTGAATTCTATTAATCCATTTACACCTCTTACCAGTCACTTCTGATTGAGTAAGGATGTCTTTTACTACTGAATGAGGTACATATGCTAATACTTTGGCACAAACCAGGTAGGGTCTAAATGATTTCACAGCTTTCACCAAAGAATATGCCTGCTTTTTCATCATTTCATAGTTTAGCTTTGCAACTTGAAGAGATTTGCTAAAGAATGAAATAGGATGCTCAAATGCCTCCTCATCTTTCTGAAGTAGAACATCAAAAATAGTATGAAAGGATGCAAATGAGAATAAAGGAAAAAGGCTTACTGTAATCAGGTGACTTCAAGACAGGTGCCTCTTGGACTGCTTTCTTAATTCTTTCAAAATCTAACTGAGCTTCTTCATTCCATTGAAATTTTGCATCTTTCTTTAATAACTTGATAATTGGTTTGACAATTTCAACAAAATTTGCAATAAATATTCTGACAAAATTTATCTTTCCTAGGAAAGATTGCACACCTTTGATATTCCTTGGAGCAGTGACCTTTTGCATAGCTTCTATCCTTTCAGGGTCAATCCTTACTCCATCTTTGGACACTATATGTCCTAGAAAATTTCCCTCTGTAACTGCAAATTGACACTTTCTAGGATTCAGTGAGACACCATATTCTAAAGCTTTATTAAAAATTTTCTCAAGGTGTTCACAATGGTCCCCTACTTTCTTAGAAAATATAGTCAAGTCATCTTGGTAGATTACCATGAATAAGTCAATAAACTCTTTGAATGCAACATCCATGGCTCTCTGAAAAGTTGCTCCTGCATTTATTAATCCAAATGGAATTCTAAAATATACATAAGCTCCCCAAGGAGTAGTAAATATAGTCTTAAACTATTCAGATTCTTTTACTAGTACCTGGTTGTAGCCTGAAAAGACATCCATCATTGATAATAGCTCACAACCAGTAACCTTATATAACATTGCTTCCATATTAGGTAAAGAATAATTGTCTTTCAAAGATGAAATGTTCAGATTTTTGAAATCAACACATAATCTTATATCACCATTCTTTTTTCTCATTGGTACTTTATTAGAAACCCAAGTTGAATGTCTGATAGGCTGGATAATTCTTGCATCTTTTAGCTTCATCAACTCTTGTTGCATCTTAGGAGCCAATAGTGGATTAATGTGTCTCTATTTTTGTTTGAATGGTTTTACATATGGTTTTAATGGGATTTGCTGCTGGAAAATATCTTCCCTATAAGATTTTAAATATTCATAAGACCATGCAAATACATGCTTATGTATTCTTAATAATTTTACCAAATTTGTTCTAACATGGGAATCGAATCATTTTCCAATATATTCTATTTGAGGAGTGGTCTCTAATCCTAAATTTATCTCCTCCAAATCCTCAATCTTAGTATTGCTTATTCTTGATGAATGTTAACTCTAATTAGTAAACAATGCTTCTAGTTCTACCAACCCCTTAGGAATCTGATTAGAACTTAGTTGGACAACCTCATCCCCCAGAACACAATCCATGGCATCAATGACCTCAAGTAAAGAATTGCAATCTATGTGCTGGTCTTCATAATGGTCTAGGCATTGGATAAATCTAAGGATATCTTGGTCATCTTCAAGTACTTGCCAGTTGTAAATATTGTCAGGGACAATTGGTCTTGTTTTAATTTAAACTATTGATACCCCATTTAAGGTCAAATCATCAGATTTCAAAGCAACATTCGCTAAGAAATCTGTCATAATATTTTTAGACCTTTCTATCCAGTTTATATTGAAGGCGTCAAAAGATTCAATTTGGTCTCGAATATCATGCTTATACATTTCCAGTCTATCATTTTTCATAGCATAGTTGGACTTGACTTGGGCTACTACCAACTCTGAGTCACCATAGACTTTTAGACATTTTATCCCATGTTTAGCAGCAATGTCTAGCCCTAAAAACAAAGCTTCATATTCTGTTGTATTGTTTGTACACTTGAAAAATAACAAAAAATAATATTTAAATGTCGTACCTGATGGAGAGATAAGTAATACACTAGAACCTGATCCCTCCTTAGAACATGCCCCATCAAAGTACATTTTTCATAAACTGTCATTCTGTGTAATCAATTTTTTCACTAAAGGATCAACATTTTTACATTGATGAGCACTCCTTTTTATTCTAAAATTATTCATATGAATATCAACACAATAATTAATATTAGTATCTTCATGCAACTCAATCATATGAGGTGTCCTACACTCTCTGGACACCTTTACATTATTCCTAGCAATATTGAAAGTGGAATAAGATAAATCACACTGAATACTACCTCCCATTGAAGCACTCCACTTTGTAGACAACAACATACCATAATGTGGTGGAATATCAACCACCGGTACACTCATTGTCAATACTGTATCAGGACATATGGCTAACTTGTAACGTAAGGCCCCAATGGTACCAACAACATGGATCTCTCTTGAATCCATTGCTTGACATCTACCATGAGGAGTATCTACTTGCAATCCCATGGATCTCATAATTTGTGCAGGCATGACAGTATTAGATGCTCACGAATCTATCATGTAGTTTTTGAGCATCTTACCATTTATTACCAATGTTAGGAAAAAGGGATCAACAATCCCTGCAAAAGTATTTTTGTTTAGATAAATCTGAGGGATTTCAGAAATCATCCCCTCAAGTTCATTTCCCTTATTATTAGATTTATTTTCAACATATTTTGGCTTTTGAGGTTTCACTAGAGGTACATTGTTTAATACTGAAAGGACCTTTTCTTTATGTTCTTTTATCCTCATCATTTCTAGGAATGGGACCTTGATAGTCATCTAAGATAAACACTGGCCCATATCCACTAGAGTATATTTCACATCAGAGGGTTTTTATTTTTCTATAATAATATTATTTTCCTCTATTTGAATATTCAGGGTAGGCTCTTCCTTTTTGGATTTCTTATTTTCAACTTTGGAAGAGGAAGCACTTGCTTCTGGCGCTTTAGTTTTTCCTTCATGTACATCTTTTGGATCACTAGCTTTGTTTACAATTTTGACCTTAGGTTTATTTACATTTTCCCCAGGTCCATCCCTTTTGGGTATGTATTTGGCATCTATCTTATTTTCCTTGATGAAGATGCCTGTAGGATGACTACCTATATCACCCACAACTTTGTTTCTCAAGTGGTAGTTATTTCTTGCTTTGTTTACTAGATCAATAGTGATTCTATCCTTTTCTTCATTAGAAGGTTTTCTTATTGTGGTAGATTCTTGATTATTTTGGGCATAGCATCTTATGTCACCAACCTCCTCATCTTCACTATCTGACAGGAATTGTTGGTGATATAATTCCATTCTTGATTGTGAACCATACATGTCATGGTTCTCAACTTCTTCTTCAGAATCTATATCGGAGCATGCATAGGCAATTGTCATATCACATCTATTATGATCACATATCTCATCTTCTTCACTTTTTGGCTCTTCATTAGCACTTATATCCATAGCCACAACCCAAAAGTCAGGGTTGTGTGGATATTGACAAGCCTCACACCAGTAAGTGTCACTGCACATATTCACAACATTTTTATGTAGAGGGTCAGGGGTCCTATTATCTGGTTTATCTTTTCTTGGTGGAGAAATATGATTTCCATCTTTGAATTGGGTTCCATAGGGATGATTCTGCATCCTATTTTGTGGGTTATAATTATTGTTAAAGGATGGCCTATTTTTTTGTGAAGCCTTGTATTCTTTATATTCAGGTTCTTTGCTCCTACTAAAATGAGCATCATCTCTTCTACCCATTTTACCAAATACCCTTTTGTTAATCTCTATATTCACTACTATTTTATATGCATATGTGAGACTTTTAGGATTTTTATCTCCAAGAGCATAACCCATTTTTGAATCAAAAGCATTTAGGTATGTAGCCAGACATACCTTTTCATCCAATTTGATCTTTTTAAAGAGCGTGTGCATGGCTCTTTGAAATATTGTGTTGAACTCAGTAACCTCTTCATTGAAATTATTATTTATGTTATTGAATTCATTTAACAAGAACCCTTCATTAGTTTTGTCACCATACTGGTCTTTGAACCAAACTATCAATTCTTCTATAGATGCTGCATAACCATTAGACAATCCTCTAAACCATTCCCTAGCATCTTCTACTAGGGATTGAACAAATAGTTTCATTAGGATATCTTCATGATTAATATTTAAATCATCTATGATATCTATAAATTTTCTTAAATGAACTTCACAAGAAATAACATTGTTTCCTGAAAACTTAGGGAGTTTTTATCCAATATCATTAGGTACTGCATTAGGATAACCAGGAATGCCAATAAAAGTGAATTGTTTGTACTTTTCTAGATGCAATGGCCTCCTTTGAAATTCGTCATCCTCCTAGAAAGAGGTAGCCTTGGCTTTTGAAGATGTAGTATTTTCACCACCAACATAAGAATATTTAGAAGATTTCAAAAAATCAATCTTTTTCAACATCTCCAAGGTGGCAGCTTCAGCTTCTGCCTTTTCCAACATCTTTGCCATAGTTTCTTTCTCCCTTCTTGATCTTTCAAGGTCAATGTGCTTAGAAATTTGTTCATTCATGACTTTATGAGTTTTCGATTCTTCAACTTCAATTTCAGTAAGTTTCTTTTTTCATTTATCTCTAAAGGCTTAAGGACCAAAACCTTTGTGAGTGTTTGGAGTCTCCTAGTCTCTGTGAGACCTCTCAACATTTTTTTTCTTCTGCTTGATGTCTTAAAGATCTTCTTATAAAATTATCAACATCATTTTGATCATGTTTTTTTATTTTTAAGATCTTTTTCTCTCTTCTTTTACTGAATAAGAGCTAACTACCTCATGAGGATTCTTTCCTCTTCAGCAAGCTCATCAGAAGGAACATCAAAATCTGAGCTAATAGTGTCAGTTCCTTCTCTATCACTAGAAGTAGTAGTCATTTCATATGTTTCTAATAAAAGGTCAGGGGCTTCTTCATACTCTGAGGTGTTCCCCTCATGACTGGATTGATTTGTATCCTTTCTTCTATTGTTGTTTTCTTCATTTCTTGGAGAGAAGTCATTAATATTAGCTTGGTTCTTCTTCTCTCTCCAAGACATCTTAGTCTTTGAAGTAGTTGGGATTCCACTATCCAACTCAACTTCAGGATTATCTCTCATTCTTGACCTATTATTCATATTGAAAGGATATGTATAAATATTTGAAATTCACTATTGCACTAATTACAAATATTTTCTTCTAGAGTCGCCACCCAACACAAGTTTGGGAAATATGAATACTATAAGAATGACCTAGATAGGAAAACTCAACTATGAATGTGATTTAAATTTTTAAAACACCAGAGATTCCTTAAAAGGTTCTTTCAATATTTTACTTTTGAATTCCCCATCAGAGTCACCAATTTGTTAGTGCGACTTAGATGGGAAAACATGAGACTGGATTGAAAGATTTAAAAAATTGATGCACCAAAAATTCCAGAATGACTTTGAATATGATTGATTATAACTATCCTTAGCAGACTTGCCAATTTGTTAGGGATTTTTCTTGCAAGAACTTAAAACAGTGTGAATGATCACTCTTTATATTTCCAACCTAACTCTCTGCAAGAGAAATCCTAATTGACGAGGATTGGATATTATCCTCCTTCTTTATTTTGATCTCCACAAACTTAGGCGGGTATTACCTTTGAATGATTACTGACTTGCAGTATTTATTACAGGGGATTAGGTCTTTTACTAGATTGCTAATTGCCTTTTTACTGTATCAATAGATATAAAACTATGCAAATGATTGTAATTAATCTTACATAGAGCTTAATAAGAAAAACCATCATCTTAACAATAGAAAATAGTAACGTGATAAGGATTATCATCCTTATTCCTTTTATAGTTCTCTAAACTTAGGAGGGTTAACCTATTTCTTCTCTCTTGAAGGAATCGACAAACTGAACTGTATATTCTGATACAATTACTTAAACTTCTATGTATTTATGATTAAAATGTAAAGTGTTTGATTGTTTTTTGAATATTAGATGATGACTAACTGATTTTCCAAACCCTAACCAGTGCCTGAATCCTTTGGCAAAGAGTCAATATCTAATTTAAATCCACAACAACTAATTAATGCAAATACATGCAATTTGGGCAGAATGACTTACAGACTACCTTTCACTCCAATACCCCTATTATCATATCCTAATATTAATGCTTAGCTCTCTGGGATCACCTGCAAGACTTATTCCTTCCTTGAAAGAACTCACAAGAAACTGCACAATTACCTTGTAATTGGTATATCTAAACTACCTTACAATTTAAACATACAAGAGCGTAAATAATAATGAAAAGAGACAAACACTAGATATAGGACATAAAAATGCAATGTATTTTATAAATGATGTTACTATTTCAAATACATTCAGATAGATAATAAGCACAAAACTCAGACAATTAAGTAGTCTGGCTTGAAATTCTCATTCCATCGTATTCCAACCATCTTTTACAAAATGAGACCTATGCTATATATAAAGTCTAAACCATATTGTAATCCTTCAAAATTAAGGATGCAACAAGCTTCAGATGGTTTAAGACCTAACCCTAAAACTTAGAAGAAGATAAAAGACAAGAAGAGACCAAGAGGTGGAAGGACAAAATAGGAATACATCCAAATCAAATCTTTGAAATCTTTTGTTAGATGGCTCCTTTGTCTGAATATGTTCTAGATAGCCTCCAATAGTTGTAGCGAGATTAAGTGACTACCATTACAGGCTAACATACACTTATCTTTCAGATGACTAACCTCAATGTGCTCAAAGATCAAGTGCCAGGTGTCCTTCTACGCTTCATCAATGATGTCAAGGTCAAAAGTGGTAGGCTTCTCTTTATTGGGCTTTGTAAGAACATCCCATGCTGTGACATCATCCTCTGTAGGCCAATTAAAGCTTTGAATGCTTTCAAGTTGTGTCTTCTGCCTCTCCCATATAGCATTTGGTATGCTCTTGACATCTGTTATAAACTTATTGAAATTTGTTTCGGCCTTAAATGACTCATCTAAAATCTTATTGTATCTCTCCATATCTAATTCGCTATTGTCAAAAATATATAGCTCTTGATTAGGTATTATAGTGTCAAATTAAGTCCTCCATACTTCTAATGACTTGATCTGATTGTCTTATGACCCGATTGAAGGCACAAATCTGTTATAGTCAGGCCTAGACATATTTAACCTGGTCTCTATTTGATTTTACTTGCCCTTGAAAAAGGACAAGGTTACCCCAATCTGCTCTATTTCATCTCCCATTTGGGTGACAATCTATGGCAAATCTGATCTCAGTGGCTGCAATGATGCTAACCTCTCAAATAGCCCAGGCCTAACTGACCATGTTGCAAAATAAGGATTTAAAATTGAAATAAAACCTATCACCTCAATTTGTAGGCTAGGCAATTTACCATAGGCACCATATACTATATCAACTTTATCTTTTAATATTTTCACCCTATGCTGTAAAATTTGCATTAGAGCTCCTAAAACAACTTCATTATGCTCCTTAATTGCCTGCTCTATTTTTGATGCAAATTATCTTATTTGTTGTGGACAGACCATATTATCTTATTTACTTCCATCTTCTCTTGGACATTGATTAATGATGGATTTTGATTCTTGGGGGCCAGAGACCACATAGCCAGGGTTTGAGATTTAGAATCATAACCACATCTATTGTTCATCTCCCCTACTTGTGTCTCTGTGGAGATCTTAATATCCAGCTGCATTCTAATTTGATCAATAATGAAGGCCGAAGCCAAGTCCCATTCTTCTACCAGTAACATACCACTTGACTTCACAATTTGTCTGGCCTCATCAGGAGTCATGTTTTTGGACTCAAGGTCATACTCTTGGAGGGCCTACAAGGATTCACTCTGTAACTGCTTCTTTTCCTTCTAATTGCAGTTGTTTTCCTACCTGTTATTTCTTAGCCCATATAAGGAAGTCCTTAAATTCCTTAGTCTTGATAAATTCATCATTTTTTAGGAACTCCTCTTACTGTAATTCCATTTCATCCTGGCACAATAACAGAGGCATTTCCACATTGTCATCTATGTCTTCTCTTTTCTTCTTACCATCTCTTATTGTTTTTCTCAATTGGTGGTCATAAGCACTTGTCCCTGTGAATAGGGCAACTAATTTATCCTTTTTCTTCTTCTGTGTCATTACAACTGAAGGTTCTCCTATTTCCACCTTTTTCTTTTTCTTTGGAGGCTCAGACACAACCTCAACCTCTTATCCTTTAGTCAAGTCAATTATATTTTCCTCAATGTGAGGTGGCTGGTCCATTGGTGGAGGGCTATGCAGTGAGTAACTTCTATCACTATATTCTGATGATGACTGCTTATTAGGACCTATGTCCTTATCTTCAATTTTCTCCTCCAATTGATTAATAAGAGTACGATATGACTCCATAATCTTCTCTAATATTTGCAAATATGGTAAATTAGGGAAATATCCCCCAAATGGGATCCCTTTATTTTTGAGTTGTTGCTCCAACTCCCTCAAGTCTTGGTATTTTGTTGATCTTGCTGAAATTTCATCCTCTTCAAGGATGTTTCTGATCAAGTCTTTTTCCTCACATGGCTAATTCCTTTTAGTTATTGGAATGGTGGGTGTTAGAATTTTCTTAGCACTTTCTATAAACCCTTCTGTATCAATATATCTATACAGGGAAACATTCATCCTGTAGTGTCTCAACCATCCATTTAAAGAGTCATAAGCCCTCTTCCCTATTGTAAAATTAGAGGCAATAAATTTCCTTGGAGTGAAGGTTCCTTTCCTGTGTGGAGCCAGATGCTCCATATCTATTAACATGAGTTGCCATAGAAACTCCATGATTGCAATTCTGGGTGGCACTCTATAAGGAAAGATGTGAGGTGGCTATGAAGAACCATATACTCTGATTAATGTGAATTTATTATGCAAATAGAAATCACCCCAGTTGCGGTCTCCATTCCATTTATCTACATATTTCCAGGGTCTCAACAGTTGTAATACTTTAACTGGCAACCTAGTCTTGTTGACACCTAAATTTCTCATCAAGGGGTAAACCACCCATTCTCAAATACACAAAATTCATTTTCTCTAAATGTATAGTTCCATACCCTCAACCAAAGTTGCAGAGGGTTGGACTGACCATAATGAAATCTTTTGAGCTATAGATTGGACAGGTCCATGATATTAAATTTGTAAAACATGACAAGATGCATGAGTAATGAATATTGCAAAAACTTAGTACTCCCTACTTTGTTCTGAATGTCAACAAATCCCTGGTGCATTTTTTCAATTAAAAACTAAATGTAATCATAATCAGTGCCCACATAAGGACATTGCAAGTCGAGGATAATCATCAACATGTCTGAAGACACTCTTTCTCTTCCACTGTCCACCCCTAAAACTCTCCATAGGGAATATGAAATGTATTTCATATAGAATGTTAGGTCTTTGTAAAAGTATGGTGAAGGATCACTCAGAATAGGAGCTATATAGTTTTTGGTTCCCTTAGGCACATGAGCTTGAATTGATTTGGCTATAATGCTAGCCTCCTTGGTGTATCTAGCAGCTAGGGCCTTAAGGTTTATCTCTGTGGCTCAAGGGTTGTACATGTTGAATGCCTTCATGATTGATGCCCTATCTAAAGTTACTAGGGTTGAGCCATTATCTTTCTTAATGATCTTTGAAATAGGATCATACCTACTAGCCATCTCTAATATCAAATCAACATCCACATATACATCAGGAACAACTAGTTTTGCTAATCCACATGTCCAAGGGTTTGACAAAGGCACAATACCATCACAATTCTTATGAAAAGAGTAAAATAAATGATAACCAGAATTATCTGGTGTCTTAGCATCCCTAATATATACATAATTATCTCCTAGGTATTCATCGTTTAACTTTTTCCCTTGATTGGAGCCTAGGAGCAGTTGAATGAACTCTTTTGAATAGTTCCTCTTTCCTTTGAGGTCATCATTATCCCCGCTCTTTCCACTGGTAGAGGCGACACTTACTTCTCTGCTCATATTGTCTGGTATAAATTTTAACTGATCAACCGCTCTTTATTTACCGATATTGAAACAAATATATCCAAAAACCTCACTTCTGACTGTAAATCACTCTTTAACTCAAACCTTTAGCACTGATAATCACTCAATTTCTTTGAATTTTGAACTGAAAAACTCTTTGTTCACTCTGCAATTCCTGATAACTCTATTCTTCTGAAGAATGCTGATCACTTATGCAAATTCTGAGTTTTGAAAACTTCAAAACTGGTAAGATGAAATGAATAATGGTAATACTTATTAATGCACCAATCTCTTCAAAATTCATGAATTCACAATCCAGTCATTTCTATGTTTACTTCTACGTGTTGTGACATCAATTCATGCTCGTAGTTGTGGCATTTCAAACTGACAAGTGATCAATTTTGAATGATTTCTTTTCTTATAAAAACCTTATTATATTAAAAAAGAAATCAAGATCTGATTCTATTGGCTACTTTAAAACACACTGTCACAATATCTTGATTTTGATTGGTTGATGACTTTTCAACATGGCGCGGGAGGAAAATGTCATACCTTACCTTGATCTTACTCTAGTTTCTTTCAGCAACTGCGTGATTGTGTGATCTCTTTGTCGCGGAGAGTTATCCTTAACTCTGATTCTTTACTAAGACTTAACGACCACCACACTATCATCTTTCTGATCAACGGTTATCTCCAAATTGCTGAATGAAATCACTTAACTGTTATTCCTTTTGAGACTTCATGACTAAGGCTCTTAATAACTCATCTTAAACCTTGGTTTCTTTTTAGAGACTATGTGACTGTGTAATCTCCTTGCTGCTTTATAATTTTACTGACTCAAGTTTTCTTTCGAGATTACGCGACTATCACACGATCATCTTTTAATCAGATGGCCCGGAGGTAATCTCCTTTGCTTCTTTCTTAACTGTAGTTTACATAAAGACTTCGTGACTTAAGTTGTCTCCATGTCTCAGAAATAATTTCTTAACCTCGTGTTTGCTTCAAGACTTCTGGCTTACTCAAGTCTTTGAAAGATGTAGCCATGTGTCTCAATCTAGATCACCATCACTGAATCACTGGAACTTCTTTGAACTTTTTGACTTTCAAAAGTGACTTTATGCTATCTATTAGATCTTCTCTTTTTCAGGGTTTAGATCATTTCACTGAAAAATCACTTAAACTTAACTGAACTCATCTTTGACCATAGTCCTTATCGCGACATAACGACTCATTAAATCTCTCTATCGCTTTAAGAATTCACTAACTCATGGTTTCCTTTGCAATTTAACACCAGCCATTAGATCTATCTTTCATCTGATGGTAGTCACTTAGTCTCTCATCTTTTAACTTAACCATTGTCTTTAAAAGAGACTACATGATTGAAGCATTTTAACTCACTCTATTTAACCTTGGTTTCTTTTCGAGACATCACGACTGTGGAAATTTGAAGTCGCTGATATATTTCTTAACTAAAGAGCTTTCTTCAAGACTTTGTGACCATCGTAAGATTGTCACTTGGATCAACAACTATCGCTTAATCTCATATATTTTATCTTAACTCACATTTCTCTTCGCAATTACGCAATTGCATGAAACTTCAAACCCTCTTTAACTCATCTTGTAACTCTGATCTACTTTCGAGATAACGTGACTGAGTAAACTCAAAGTCGCCAAAGGATTTGTCTAACTCAGGTTTTTCAAAGAGACTATCTGCCATCCATAGGATCAAGATATCAATCAACAGCTCGCATGAAATATCACAAGCACTGAAAGCATATTCTTTTCTTACTGAGATAACCCGACTGAAAGAATTCGCTAAGTCTCAAAAAGAAATGGAATATTCCCAAATTACATAGAGACATTGTGACTTATATGTTAAATATAAAATAAGCACATGAGTTAACTGATTTGGCTTCTCTTGAAAAATTAACTGCAAAATAGAAATGATTTCGAAGAACTAGGGTTTTTCTTGGATATGCTTGAAAATTTAACCTAGGACTTAGGGTTTTACACTCTTTGCCAATTTTATGCTTGAAGATCATAATTTACAGAGGGATTTTGACAATATTTAGATAGGATTTTCCACATTTATGCATGAATATGACTGAGAACTTCAAAATTTTACTGGAAAGCCTCAAAACTAGAAGTACAACCAACATGAGTCTCCCTAATCATATTCTTCCTTCTCTTCCTACGAGTGTTCCATGTGTTTCATTGCCTTCTTCTATGCCTTCTTATCATAGTGTTCCTTTTTAATATTCCAATCCTACTTCCAACAATCCTCCTACCATTCTTCATGCTTCTTCCAACATTCCCTCCATTTCCCACAATATTCCTAAAATTTCAAATGTTTCTTCTCCTATCATTTCTTCCATTGATCCTACCATTAATAGCTTATCTCAAACCGTGTCCTCTTTGCAACAAAATTTTTCTTCTTTAACTCAGTCCAAATTCAACATTCCCACATGTGATATTGATATTACTTTGCCCATTGATATTATCTGAGCTGTTATTCGACAAAGTAATGAGATTCCTCATCTTGAGACTTATAATGTTAAGGGTGATCTTGTGACTCATGTTAAAACTTTCCAAACCTTGTGTAGTGATTTCTCTCATGACTAAAGGTTCATGAAAAAGTTGTTTACTAGAAATTTTTGAGACAAAGCCTTGCAATGGTATTGTTATTTCCCTCCTTATTCCATTGATTCGTTCCACAAGATTGATAATTCTTTTATTCAACAATTTCAAAGCAACACTGGTCCTCAATTTTTTTTGACTAATTTGATGCATTATAGACAAGGTGTTAAAGAAAAAGTTAGTGACTTTATTGGTAGATTTAAGAATTTTCATCCTCATATTTATTATCTTGTGCCTGTTTTTGATATACAATGCATTTTTATTAATAATTTACAAAAATATATTAGAGATAAGATATTCCTTACTGAGTTTTCTTCCTTTTCACAATTGTGTTCAGTGCTTCATCATTATTAACTTCAAGTGAGTCAATTGTAGAGAAAAACTCACATGGTTCATATTTCCTTTGATAAGAGTGATGCCACATCCAATTTAAACAAATTTTAGAAGAATAAATATAAAAACATCAAAATCAACAAATATTCCAACACAGTTGATGAACAAGTGGAAACAAAATCCAAAGGTGTGGCTCCTTTGTCCTCTATGTTTATACCTTCTTGTACTTTTACTCCACTTTCTAAATCTTTGCATAGTGTGATGTTGAAGTTAATTAATGCAAACATGATTAAACTTCCTCCTATCAAACCAATTGACCCTTTCAAACCACCTTCTAGATTCTTTGACCCTAAAGCTTTCTGTTAGCTCCATCGTCTACCTAGTCATGATACTAAAAAATCTATTCCTTGAAGAATGTTGTTCAAGACCATATTGATTATAATTCTATATATGTAGATGTTTTTATCAACCAAGGAAACAAATCAATTGTACCTCCTAATCAAAATTTGCAAATATACACTAATTGTTTTCCATCTCATTCAACCAATACTATTGAGAAACCTTCTTCTCTCATTGATTATGATGAGAAAGTTGATGAAGCCACTCATGTTGTCAATCAAATTGAACATGTTAAATCTCAACCTAACCTTAAACCTCAACCTCAACCTCAACCTAAACCTCAACCTTCTCCACCTCCATCTTGCATTTCTTTTGATCTTTCTAAAACACTTAAGGCACCCAATGGTCCTTTTTACATTGTCACTAGGGTTGATGGAATTCCTTCGCATGGTACCCTTGTTGATCCTACTTGCATGGTGAATGTGATAATTGAAGAGCATCTTTTTAGTAATTTTTTTTATAAATATTTTTATGATAAATCTGATGTCTTGATTCAAACTTGCAATGGTTTCCTTTATCATTCCTGTTAGCCTGCTTTAAGCACCTAAGTTTCAAACTTTGAAATTTGATCCCATAGAAAGAAGTTCTCAAATATTTTCATTTTTATGTGGATTTTATAACTAATGATGCCTTGTAAGGTTTGATCTTGTGAAGAAGACAGTGGTTTGAGGATATGTCAAACCTGAACTTGAATCTCAAAGTTAAAGTTAAAGTTAAAGTTCAAAGTTTGAAGTGCAGTTTGCACTAGTTCAAAAGTTCAAGACTCAATGTTCAAAATTTGTTCTCAAGGTTCCTCAGTTTGGAAATTCAAGAGCAGTCTCAAAATCTAGATTCAGGGTTCACATTCTCGGCCGCAAGAATGTAGTTTCAGACTGAAGGTTGCAAGTGAATAATTCAGTTTCAAATGTTCATAATGTATCAAATCAGGTTGTCACTTCAAATAAGAAGGTTTAGCGGTGCAGAAGCATGAGTTCAAGATACAGATTTTGAATACCTCAAAACTTAGTTGCATGGTTCATATTTGCAAATATCAAGTAGGTTCAAAGTTTAGAATCATAGGGATTAAAATGCAGATTCAAGGTCCCGAGCACTAGTATGAAAGACCAGAATGTCATGAATCAAGACATCAGTCCAATTCACTGTTCTAGAGGTTCAGATTCAGATGCAAATGCCAAGTTCATTAGAGGTTTGAAATCAAGATAACAGTTTCAGATTTAAAGTTCAGAATTCCTAAGAACATTGTAGAGGTCTGGTTTCGAAGCTTCATGGTTGGAGAAGTTAGAAGTGAGCAAAAATTAATTGAACTTATCAAGATTTGCCAACAAATATGCTTCATTTTCTGGTACTAATGATGCCACTGATATCACAATGATGTATGGTAATATTAGTGTGAGATTCATTTAAATCTAAAAATGAATGTTACAAAAAGAATTTCCTCATTTATTAAGCCTGGCATCTAACTCACAATACAAAGGTGAGGCTCAGTTTATTGATCAAAGCCCTCTGTTTGAGCTTGGTATCAAAACATTTGCAAATAAGATGGACAAAGCTTTTTGTTGAGAGTTTAACTGTGAGGAAAGCTACATCTTCTAGCCTGCAAAGTCATGTGCAGAGACAAACAAGATGATGCTTCTCCCAAAGAGGCGACAACTAGATGTTTGATCAAAGTATCAATTGGCCTGATCAATGCAAAGGAGAAGACTCTTTTCAAATAAGATTATTTTGCCTTTAAATCTCCTCCTCCACATGGCTCAACTCAAATTCTCATGAGTCCAGGTCTCTCATGTGCCATGTATAAGTGAAGGCTTAACATGATATATGTTATTCAATTACTAAAATCACAAATCATAAGTGCTTTCTCAGACCGAAGTATACAGAGATATCAACTAAGGGAGGAAACTGATAACCAAACATATATGAAATAGACAGAAGCACCCTTTGCTTTTAGAATGAATATCTTTCTCTGCCTTGAAGTATGCATATCCATATTTCTTGGAAGTAGTTGGTGAAATTGGAACCTGAATTAAACTTCAATATAAGGATGACATCTCATTGGAAAAAGAACCAGTATTATCATATATTATGCTCGATGCAAATGGTGGTGGTCAAGAATGACAGGTGTTAAATATTGTCTTCTCCATGCATTGACACTTAGTTTTGATTCCACTACCTCAGCGTGACCGGGTCTACATCATGACTACATCTCAAAGGAATATGCAAACTGTTGAATGCTTTTCAAAGCTACTATGGTCAAGTTCGACCCTCGGTAATTGATACAGATAGTTCTGTCATGTAATGAGGGGTTCCCAATGGTGAGGATCAGATGATTACTCAGATGATTTAAGAAATTCCTATCTTGAAGAAGTATTATTTCACAATCCGACATCTAGAGTGGAGTTTCCCGCTTCACATGGTTTGATACCCTTCTTATAAAAGATATATTTAACACAGTGAATGTGCCCGATTGGTGATTGCAAGAGCTTATTATTGTAATATGAAGCTCTCAAATGTCAATATTAAGTAATAATGGGTATCAAAATGAAAGGGAAAGTATCCATATGATGCAAGCATCCTTATCCAATAATAAGAAAGGTAAATGTCATAAGAAAATGGCACCCGATAAAGGCATCAAGATCACAGATATGCAGTGGAATGAATGAGAAGTGTTCGATGGAACACTATATACATCCTCCTCACATGTGCCACAGAATTGATGGATGAATTCTGGTTGTCCATTAAATAGAAGAGCACATATTATATGCAGAACCAACATCTCTATTGGTTGAAGTTTGAATTTCCACGAGCATCATATCGAGCAGAGCTTTGAATGCTACATTGGCGTGAATTAATATGGCTATAGTTGGCATTTGTGCAAAAAAATGATAAGGAAAAGAAAAATCCTCCAAACTGCATAGAAGTAACCAAAGCCTATGTCCAAAGTCAGTATAAAAGAAGACATTGGGAGGGAACCTGCAGAGAGAGTAATCGACCAAATGTTTGACAAAATGCCCGATGCTTGGAAAGCTTTGGTAGGGGCGACTTTAATAATGATCC
>MU224301.1:1963817-1993341 GCA_018584345.1 Thuja plicata
GACTCCCTTCCATTCTGCAGATAGTGAAGTTTTGTGGGTGCCATCCCCACCGCAGTTTTTACTTCCTAACAGGAGTTTTCTGCGATACCATATCTTGTGTTATGTGTTTATCATTTTCATGAATGTTGCAAACTATTAAAGATTATGAATGAACAAAACATGCATAAGAAAGAAAAACAGTAATGGTCGGTAATGCAGTAATGAATGATTACTAATGAAGAATTAAGAAAGGTGTTAAAAGTTTTAGAGGTACTGATTCACCCCTCCCTTGTCAGTACTACTTCCCATTAATTCCAACAATTGGTATCAGAGCTAAGTCTCTTCTTGGAAAATCTTAAAGGCTTAAGAGCAAAGATCATACAATGGAGAAGTACAAACTTGATAAGAATATTGAGATTAAAAATCTTGAGATACAGATGTTCTATGAATAATATAAAGAAGATAGAATCGAGATGAGAGAGCTATTGGATGAGAGGAAAGGTATGGCTACTCGGAACAATGAAAAAGGTTATCAAGAAGAAGAGATTCCATATTTCTTTGAATCTTCAGGATCAAATACAAGCAATACATCAGATACATCAGAAGAGAACATCACAAATCTAAAGGAGATCAATCAACATCTGACAGAGAAAATAAAGATGCTACAAATTGGTTAAGAGAGCCAGATGGTAAGAATGATTGATGTGATGAGTTTTGATAGACAAGCTGAAATGGAAAGAACACTTTCTATTGATGACAGAAGGAAGATCACAAAAAAGATACAAGAGAAGGAGTTGGAAATTCAAAGACATGTTGAGCATCACCATGAGATCACAAATCAGATTATTCTAATGAGTCAAGAAGCAAACATAATGAATATAGAACTCATTGAAAGAGTGCAGGCTATCAGTGAACTAAGAAAAAAAAATGAAAAATGAAAGCATGAGGTTAGAATTCAGCAACAACATAATGAAGTTATTAGAAAGGTTGAAGAAAGAAATAAGAGAATGGATGATTTTCTTGAAGGACAACGAAGAGTCAACAAAAACAACAGTTTAGGCTTTACTGAAAACGGAGAATCATCAAATCAAGCCAATCCAAAGAATGTCTATGAAAATCCATGACCAAGAAAGCTGACATGCAAGCACTGTGGAAAGAAAGGGCACACATCAAATGTATGCCAAGGTAAAATGAGAGGTATTCCTAAATCTACATCTACATTCATAAGATTCTATTATAAATGTAACAAGAAAGTATATAAGGCTTATGAATGCAAGACTAAGATAGAACAACCAAAGAAGGAAACCTACATGGACAAATACTGTTCTAAATGCAAGATGAATGGGTACACATCTGAAGAATGCTAGAAAAAGAAAAGGCAAGCATGGAAGCCTAAAGGACAAGAAAATCCTTATCAACCAAAGAGAATCAGTAATCGATATGTATGGGATTACAATACTTGGACAAACTATACAACATGTGGTAGATATGGTCACATTGCTGCAAACTGCATGAGAGCATGGACCAAAAGGTCTAGAGGCTGGTCAAACCCTGAAATGGCATGCTTACACTATCACAAAGTTGGTCATCTCAAGAAAGATTGCAAAGACCAAATGACAAAGACAAGCATATATCCCAATGGAAACACAATTGAAGATATTCGGAGGGCTAGAGACAAAATGTGGAGAAAATCTTCAAGCAATGATGAAGCTAGACCAAGAAATTAAAATGGTGACACCCCATCCAGTGGATCCGGTGACATCACCACCCCCACTTGAGCTGAACAAGTAAGTATGGAACTGCACTATACCAAGTCATATTTTGCATTAGTTCCATTATACAAATTGATAGATAGTCAAAATTTGCATAATAAAGATGCATATTATGTTACTTATTCCAATTCTAAGAGAACAACCCTATTGGTATACACATACCAAAAATCATCGGTGAACATAATGGATGAGCTGTCTACACTTACTAGAAATTGTCAGTCAACACATAAAATGGTTAAGTTACAAATGTAACCCGACACCCGTCGGTAAGAAAGAAAAATCACAAAGTTCTCACGACTGAATACCGATATACATCGGTAAAAGCAATATTGGTAACATATCCCAAGCATCCTCAACATCACTGACAATGATTGTAAAAGCTTCTCGATGGAATTTTTTTTTATGACTCGACGAGTCATTGAAGCATTTATTGCCGACTTAGGGAAAAAGCCTATAAATAGTCGACGGATGCACTTCATTTTGCACCTGCGATTTGAAGAGAAAGCAGAGAAAAAAATAGAGCGATTAAAGAGAAGAAAGCAGAAGCCTCCTTGAATCAATTCAACACATGCAACTAGGTCAATAACCATTATCACAGATTGAAGTAAGTACTGTGGGCACCAAAAGCACTTTGTCATTATTTTCAAGAAAGCCCTAAAACTTGAAAAACAATGGCAACCACCTCAAGAACCGCTAAGATCAAGAATGATAAACGGAATGTGGTTAAGTTGATTAAGAATAGCACTTGTATAGAGCCCAAATACAAGATATGCCTTGAGATCGCATCGAAACCCGATGAAACCGGAGCATTTTCAAAAATTCCACCCAGGGTTTTGCTCATAGAAGACGTTAGGTGTTATATTCACTGCAAAATTGCTGAGTTAGGTGATCTTGACATGGATGAAGCTTATAAGAAGCTCTTTGATGCTGAAGGAAACCTGAAGGAAGAACAAAAACACTCGAAAGTCAAAGGATTAACTAATACCCTACATTTCCCAAGGGAATTCAAGACCGACTGGATCAGGTTGGTACTTAGCAGACTGTACAACCATAAGTTATGGTTGGATCAACCCAAAAAAATCAACTAAGGATGTCCTTCATGCTATCACTGGTTATCCAATAACCGACAAGCCTAGGGCACACAAGCATCCCTCTAGGAAAGAATTTGAAAAACTCACAAAAGATGAATGGGACAACAGAGGTCTAAAAGTAAACACCATCACTGATGAAGAACTAAAATTCGGTGCATGTGTAATTGGGTATAAGATTTTTCAAGCAAGTAGATTGAACAACATATATGCAACATCAATAAGCACAACTTAAAAGATAGTGACCAAAGGAGTTCAGATGGATCTGTGTGAGATCCTATTAAAACAACTTGATGAGAATAGGATCAAAATCAGGTCTACAAAGACCAACACATGTAAGTTCGTCTCACATATCATGTGTATCTTTTTCTATTTTCAAGAATACTTTCCTTCAGTAGGAAAAGTAAAATGGGACACTACCAAACCGGTAACACAACAGATTAGTGAACTGATTAAGTCACTAGGGGACAATTTTGAATATGTTATGTCTGCATACTTCCTTGAGTTCAAGGAAAAGATGATGGAAAGGACTAGGATTCCTGAACAACTTGTTGAAAAAAATAAGGATGAAATATGCTTTATGGTGGATTATGATTTCACTCATATCAAACCGGTTGTACCATGAACAGCTTGGTTAGCACCATTAGATTATGAAATAAATATAGATTAGGATACAAGTGCAATTGATGCATTAATAAATGAGCCTGTTGATAGCAAACAACCTAGGTTTGAAACCTATGAAGAGGCCAGATCAAAGATAAAACAAGGCCTAGAAATCAATAAAACTATAAATAAGAAAGATAAGATGGTGAAGAATCTCAAGAAGATTCTATCGGTTATAGAGGAAGAACAGGAAAAACCAGAGGAAACCAATGAACATGGCACCATCGATGAGGGACAAGAAGATTAGAAATTAGATTCAGAGGAGACTGAATCTGATACACCTCCACCTCCACCTCCTGCAAAGAAGCAGAGGAAAAGGAGTCAAAATACTACAACTGATACCACACCTCTTAAGAAATGTCAAGTAAGGACCTATATGAGGAAGTAGCCAGCTAAGAGAACAAAGCAACAAACTGTAAAGGAAACACCTACAAATAAAAGAAAAAGAATGGTCATAACTAAATCTGACTTAGAGGATTCTAAAGAGGTTGAGCCTGATGTAGCAAAGAAGAATTATATAAATTAAAGTGTTGATGAGGCAACTGAATCCATTGCTACACATGGTACAATGAATGATAAGAAAATTAGGCAATGGGACACACTCAAACTTGATGACTAGAATAAGATACAAGAAGCAATAATCAGGTCAATGGTAAAATTCAAATATGTACTAGTTGAATTCATCAATCAAATACCTAAAGAGATGGGTAAGAAAATATCTCAACAATGGTCATATGCTCTATAGACCAAAAGAGAAGCAAGGGAGAGGGTACTAGTAACACTAATGCCTCCTGAATCTAATATTGAAGAAATCAAAGAGATCATGAAGGAGCACTCAAGAAAATTTGTAGCCAAAATAAGGGCATACAAAGTGCTAGAAAACAAATTCATAGAGCTAGATACAATGACTAAAACTAAATTGAGACAACTCCTTGATATTCTAATAGAGTCAACAAGTCATGAGGAATAATTACTTCTCACCGAAACACCTCATAGAGAGGAGGAAACAGACAAAGCAAGTCCTCAACACATTTCTATAGAAATATAGAAGACATGGAGCCAATAGATTTGGACAAAGCAATGGATAGTCTTGACATTCAAAACATCACAAATTATGACTCTGATAAAGATCCACAAAAGAAAGATGAAGTAATATTCATTGCACTTAAGGATCAAGGTCAGCAACAAGATTTGAAGACATCAAATGATAAAGATATGAATGTTGCTGATGAAACATGGCAGGACACATCAGTCATGGACTTAACAGAAGCAGACCCTACAAAGAAGATACAAAAAGATGAGGATGTCATTGCTCTAAAAGATCAAACTGATGAGAAGGACACCACTCTTGATACAACCCAAGCTACAAGTCAGAGCAACATGCCTATACTAATGAAGGAAATCAATATATTGGAAGGTAATATTGCAGAGGACACAAGAACACTCAAGGACAAGGGTGATGGAGAAGAAAAGACACCATAGATAATACAGAGGAAACAACTACAAAAAAATCTGCAACCGATGATCAGATAGATAAGTTTGCTGATCAAAATAAAGAGGACACACAAAAGGAAGAAGGGGACACACAGAAAGAAAAAGGTGAAGAAGAAAATAAAGATGAGAAGGAGAAGAAAAATATGCAGAGGCACCCAAAGTTGATGGAGAGACATCTGCACAAAACCGATAGGTGCCACTCAAGCAGAAAACACAAGAAGCATCTTCCTCAAAGCCTTCACCAAGCACTTCAGAGAGAACAAATGAACTAGCTATGGTATTTCATACATCTACATCCCCAAAAATCTCGAAGAAGAAGAAGAAAAAACATAAGAATCCAGTAACACTAGATGAAATCATTGAGATTCCAGTTTGTGATCCAAGGAAATTGGATCCAACTACATTGACCAAATATGCAAGACTCTGTGAAAGAAAGGCCATCCAAGACAAACTAAAGAGAGTAGAAAAAGAGGCCAAGGTACTGGAAGTAGCAAGAGGAATACTTCAATAGATTGTACCTAATATAGATATTGATCAGGCCACCCCAATGCTCGATCAATTGGTGGTACTCACAGATGTAATAACATCTCAGAGCATAGATGCTGAGAAAGTCATGGAAGAGAGACTTGAAAATAAGTATGAATTGAAGCTAGCCGAAAAGATAAGCCAGGAAGTGGCATTAAAAAATGTAAAGCTATCTGAATTAGTAAGCACACTTGATCCAATTATCTTAGAAGCTATTACCTTGATACATAAATTATGTACATTAGATCAACTCACTCAGAAATATACCGACAAGATAGCACAAATTGATGTTGATCTTAAGTCAACTGCACAAAGTCTCACAAATAATGAACAAGCAATAAAATTGCACAATGAGAAAATCAGACAAGCTCGGAAATAGATGTTAGAGTAATAGTCTCTTGGGTTATTAATTAAATCATTATGATCTAATTACTAACTCACCTATTCACTCTAGTTGCTTAAGCTAACCTTAGGGTTTCCCTTTTTAGGGTTTCTTAATTCCTTTTATAAGGATTCACCTCATTGTATTTCATAAGGAGTTTTCACATCGCATTGTATCAGATTGAAACATATTGTTAATAATATATTCTTCATGTGCATATGATGTCTCTAGTCTTTTGGCCTCCATAGATTTTTCTTCTTCTATTCTTTGCTTCTTCCATGTGACAGGGTTATTTATGCAGGTGTTCTTGGGAGAGTAGGTGTCTACCTATTCTAACAATAGAGACAGGACATATAGATTGCAGAGATGAAGTACAAAGATGAGGTAAATGAGCTCCAAGCTCAGCTCTTACTGACCCTTTCACTCTTGCAATAACATGTGATAGAGGCAAATACATTAATTGCCACCCCTAAAATGTCTGTCCTAGACAATATTTATGATATGCATGCAATGCTAGAGCTTCAACACATGGCACTAGAAAAACTGAAAGAAAAATGGGAGAAAATGCTTGAAGATATCAAGACAACCCATTCCCATATACTTGACACATTGTAAGTTGCACATTTTTGTCACAATTTTGGCATATTATAAGTTGTATATTTTTGTCATAAGTATCAAAGAAAGGGGAAAATTGATATGTTCACTCACCTCAGTTAAAAGGGGGAAATAATATGTATAGTAAAAGAAAGGGCAAATAAAAGAAGAAAATAATATGTACATACAAAGCAATGAGCAGAGAATGTATAATATACATGTACATATACTTATACTATATTGATGCATACAGTTAGGGGGAGTCATATAATGACAAGGATATAAACATGGTGTACATACTAAACACTTTAGTATTATGCACTATAAGTTTTTGATACTAATGTCAAAGGGGGAGATTGAAGGAATTATATTTTTCCATTAGTATACACAAGGAAAAACATGATCTGCACCATCGGTTGTCACTACACCGACAGACAGGGAACAACACAACCCGATGCCAAGGTTACCCCAAAAACACTGTTCAGTGTTATATGATGACAAAAAGGAAAATGGAACTCAATGAGTAACATCAGTGCAACCCGATGAAAAATAAAAGAGAGGAACCTGACAGACAAAGGGAACTTGATGAATAGTTCAACAAAGGAACACCGACAAATTTCAAGTTCAATCCAATGACCAATAACCGACAGTCAGTTACATCCCGCAAAAAGTGGATCTGACTTTCCACATCAGATAAATCATTGAAGTTGTATTTATAGCTTCTTGATTTACTTTTAAATCCATTATGTGCGGAGGAAGCTATTGTTTTAATTAGTTTTACTAATTTAAAACATGCAAACTAAAGATCAAGGTCAAGTTGTAAACCTTGGATCTAAGAGTTATTATTGTAATGCATGATTCTAGAATAGGTCAAAGAATTATATAAATAGATTCTTAATCTATTGTAAAAAGAAGTTTTTCAATGTAGATTGTAGCCACAGAGAGAATCTAGAGACCAGACAAGAGAATTCATGTAGAATGACAAAAAAGAATCAAATCAGTTTCAAGAATAAGAACACAGGCTACCGACGAGAAGACAAAAGGTATTCATCAATCACTTAAGGTGGTATTTTTATTCTGAGAACTTTAATGGATCTTTAATCAGCAATTGTAGATTGCATACAATCAGGTCGACATTTGAACCCATTCTAACAAGTGTAGTACACATAAAAAATCCTTTCAAGAAAGGTGGGCTTAACCATCCTATTGTAAATCTCATAATTGAGTGCACACTTAAATCAGTGTTGCTAAAGCTCTTAATAGAGAAGATATTAATATGTCTCCACCTTAATACTCCTAACAGGGTAGATCATTAGAAGTGATCAAATTGTAAGCCTTAACCAGCTCCCTTCCATTCTGCAGATAGTGAAGTTTTGTGGGTGCCATCCCCACCGTAGTTTTTAATTCCTAATAGGAGTTTTCTGCGATACCATATCTTGTGTTACGTGTTTATCATTTTCATGAATGTTGCAAAATATTAAAGATTTTGAATGGACAATACATTCATAAGAAAGAACAATAGTAATGGTCGGTAATGCAGTAATGAATGATTACTAATGAAGAATTAAGAAAGGTGTTAAAAGTTTTAGAGGTATTGATTCACCCCTCCCCTCTCAGTACTACTTCCCATTAATTCCAACAATTGGTATCAGAGCTAAATCTCTTCTTGGAAAAGCTTAAAGGCTTAAGAGAAAAGATCATACAATGGAGAAGTACAAACTTGATAAGAATATTGAGAATAAAAAGCTTGAGAACAGATGTTCTATGAACAATATAAAGAAGCTAGAATCAAGATGAGAGAGCTGTTGGATGAGAGGAAAGGTACGGTTACCCAGAACAATGAAAAAGATTATCAAGAAGAAGAGATTTATATATTTTCCTTTGTCACATGTTGTTGTAGGAGTGAAAGTTTCATGTCCCCATCCACATCCTCTTCATGTCATCTCTCAACCTAGTGTGGTTCCTTAAGTTCTTCCTCTTGAAGAAGAAAAGGAACTGATGTTGCTTGATCCTATCCAAGAACAAATATCTAGAAAAACCAAATGTAATCATCATGCTCATGATCATCATCAAAAATGTCATGCTAGAGCCCATGAACATGCTTCCCAAAATATTTCTTCACCTCATACCCCTCCTCATACTTCACTTTCATTTTACCAACCCATGATAGAGCTTATGGAGGAAGTGAATTTAAACAAATTTAAAATGAACAAACATGAAAATTCTATTCGTATCTTGGATTATATTACAATTAATCTTGATGAAGAAGATACACTTGATGATGATGTTCATGATACTAAAAATGATAACACATGCTAGTGATTCTAATGATATGTATGAGACTATTGATCTTGATAATGATTTACCAGCTATGCTTTCACAACACTTATCTATCTCTATTGATCCCAAATATAGTAACCTATCTTCACAATAGGGTCCTTGTTGGGCTATAGTTCCCTCTGTCATGCTTGATGTTGATCCTTTTGTGAGTTTCCCACCTTCCCTAAACACTATGGACTGAGATAGGGGGTTGATGATATGCTTTACTAGCTCCTCTTGCACCGTGGATCTTTTCTTTTTCTTTTCTTGTTTGCTATTTTTTTCGTGACATGTTTCCCTCATGATGTGTTTCTTGTTATATGTTTTATTTAGATTTATTTAAACGACCATTATTTCTCCATTGTTGCAAGGTGATAAAGGAATCATCATGTCATAACCATTCTTTTGTTTGTATCTTTCTTCTTCTATATGTTATACATGGTATGTTGTACATGTGTCATTGTTCATAAATGTGCCTTTGTGTTGTTTGCTTGGGATGATGCAAAGTATAAACACCTATTATTTTTTGTCTCCATGATGCTAGCCAAAAATACTCTTCTTCCTAACTCTTACGTGCCTTTCTTCCCTTTTGTTGTAGTTCTACTTCCTTTGATGGATGATGACAGTTCATTTTGACATAATTTGGATATACATAAGTTATCATATGACCTAATGACCCCATAGTTAGTAGATCCCTTTTGTGCTCTCTTTTGTCATGTGCTCATTTCCCTTTATTTGTCTTTTCTTGGGGGAATTTCATAATGAAAAAATTTCTAGTGGATGCATGTACACTTCATTAAAGCCATTTCTCCCATTAAGGCATTTGAAATAGCTTTAATGTGGGGGAATACACTTCACTCACATTTTTCACACATGCACTATGTTTTGTAGTCACTTTACACTTTGGATCCCTTATGGACATACAATCCTTAAGGATTGATCCCCTTTTTACATTTTGGATCCCTTATGGAAATACAATCCTAAGGACTAATCGCCCTTTTTTATTTAGACCCCTTATGGGCATACAATCTTTAAGGACATATCACTCTTTCTCGGATCCCTTATTGACATATAATCTTTAAGGATAGATCCTAGATGAATTGACTATCATGACACACAAACCCTGATAGAAATTTTAATACCATCTTTCATGGAACTTTTGTGTAGTCTATAGTAATACATAAAATCTTACTCGGCATGGTGGTCACACTTTTCTTTCTTTTTGTGGTTCACAGTAAGACATACAATCTTACTAGGGCTAAGGTAATCTCTCTCTCTCTCTCTCTCTCTCTCTCTCTCTCTCTCTCTCTCAGCTTTGGATTTGATGAGAACTTAAGTCACTTGGGGGCTTGATGTATCCTTGTCTCCTTAACTTTGGTGAGATCATCTTATGTATTTGATCTACTTTACCATGAGCATGAGCTTGACTCATCCTTATGCTACATTGGGGTCCAAATGTAGAGGTCTAAAAAGTTAGTACCCATTAATTTGGAAGCTCTAGGACCTATTTGGGCATCATTTTAGTGATCTCCTCGATTTTGGATGTATTTATCCTTGATTTTCCCGCTTTTCTCTCTGTTTTACCCTGAGCCCCTTAATACTTCTTGGATCCCATAAATTCTACCTCAAAATTTACCATTTCAAGTATAGTTTGAACTACTTTTGACCTATACCTTTGGGGTTTAAATTTTGTAGGTTTCGAGCTCGATGTACAATATTTTCATTTTCCCGCCCACTGAGGTTGGCCTCTGCAAAACTGAACCTTGGGAACTCTATAAAAGGAGGCCTCTCCCTTTCAATTTTCCATTCTATAACATCTATTAAAATCAAAGACATCTATTACATCCATGACATGCCCATAATTGCAAGCATTCAAGCCCAAGGTGATTTCAAATAAGAAAGGATTTGGCTCCAAGATTTGAAGACTATTGTGTAAATCTCTCTCCCATGATGGATTAGTGAAGGAATTCCCAATTGAGAAAGAGGATCCATATCCATTCTTCATTCCCCTCCTTCTTCATTCAAGCATATCAAGCATACATCCATGATCCATGATCCATGATCCATGATTTGACAAGTGTAGATCTATTGCAATTGTAAAGAGATCATATATTATACAATTCAATATTCAATCAAGCAAGTATACATTCTTGTGGATATAGCAGATTTGTTTCTGTCCACAAGGGTTTTACAAGAAAGGTTAATATTTACATTTGTCTTGTTTTACATGCTTTACTTATTTAATTTTGTGGTTAATTCCTAAATGGGGGCTTGACCATGGCAAGCCTCTTTCCCCCAAGAATTTCCCATTCTTTCTAGTGTGCAGACGCAGGTTCAAAATGAAAATTTAGTTGCAGATTTGGGAACCCATTTGGAAGAACTTTCCAGATCCATTTTCTGTTTCGAATTATGACAGTATCAAGTATAGGTCAAAACTTCAACATAAACCCTGATATCCAGAGTGCAGATTCCAGTTACAAAGATGGAAAGACAATTCAAAGATCTTCCCAAATCTACTTTATGTTTATGATTTTGAACATATTGGGTATAGGTAGAACCTTTGACCTATACCTAGGGAAAATTTGAACCACTTTCAACCTATTCCTGAGATAGAAAAGAAAGTTGCAGGTTTCAGAGTTGCAAATCACAGACTACTGGATTCAGGAATTGGAACATTCTAGGACTCTATTAGATATAAAATCAACATTTGAACACCTTCTTCTGCCATTTTTAGGTACATGCATTATTACTTCCACATCTTGCATCTAATTCAATATATTAGACCATATATGCTATTTTACCTTGTTGATACATCTTATTTTAGTCATAAACATAACATCTCTTATCATTTTCTCCCATACCTCACAAAGAATACCCTAAATTATCCCCTTAGCTAGATATTTCATTTGTGCCCTTGCATCTATTGGGTTGTACAAATTAGATCTGTCTTGAGGATAGGATTTAGGGTCATTCAATCCATATGTGTGATTTGGTATCTCTCGTTGATCACCATTTCACCATATACAAATACAATTTATGATTCAATTCCTACATGAGATTTCATTGAATATATAATAAATTTTTCTTGCAATTGCTTCAAGAGGATCACTTTTTATTCTAAATGCCTTATTAATATCATGATAGGGCCTTTGTGGATTCTCCTTATGGGTGAAAGAACAAAGATGTGTTGCACTAAAACCAAGATGTTTCAACTAAAACATGTTTTGTTCAGATATGGTTCGGCCGAAACTGGTCAGGCTGAACACTCATGGCTCCCAAGTGGCGCCATGCAACGCCAATGTGGCGAGAAAGGTTTAGCCAAAAGGGCTCTAACTGAACCAGTTCCAACCGGAACCCCAAAGGTAAATATAAGCCATATATGCTTGATCAATGAATAATTGGCACACATTTATGTTAGGAATAATAGTCTATCAACACAATGTCAAGGGGGGGTGAATCAATTGTGTTCCCAAATATTTAAATTTTGAACTTATAAGCCAATTACTCAATGAAAATATGAACAGTTCAAGAAAAACACCATAACACAAGTATTTATTGCTGAGGAAAACCCTGTTAAGGGAAAATCCTTAGTGGGAATTAATACCCACAAATAATGCACTAGAAATATTGTATCTGTGTTAGGAGATTTAGCCATATTAGGAACTAATTATTACATCTAGTATAAAGTCCATTTTAAAGGATAGAACCTGTTAGGAGTCCTTTCAACCATGTTAGGATTTGAATGAAATGAAGAGCTCAGTGCTAAAACACACTACCCAAATGTGAAGGTTAAACCCACCTTCTGGATACACTGCTCAAAGAGAAGTATGAAAGCATACTTATAACAGTGAACTAACTGATAACAACTTGTTTTGACCATACATTTCCAATTAAGTGCATTAAAAACATAATCACTAATCTACATCCAATAAACTTGGATCCACATGCTTGTAGCATCCAATCCATACCTTTTCACATCAAGACACTACTCTCTTTTATACAAATTACAACAAGCGATTAGGTTGGATTATTAAGACTTCCCCAATGCACAAAAAATTACATAGACCCTTGATAAGATACACATGGTACCTTAAAATTTTAAATAACAAATACAAATCATTAGTTATGTGTAAAGATCCATAGTTCACACTCGTCACTCATTAAGTAGGTTGCATCTATGTGGTCGGCCCCAAATAGGTCTTCACAACTCCACACCCCACAGCTGACATCATCAAGAATCCTACGACCCAAGAATAAAAAATAATGTTTTCCCACTTACCTTTTATCATGCCTTAAGATTGCATACCATAAAGCATGCTCACATCCAAGTTATCACAAAAACTCAAAGACCATCTCTGTCATAATCCTCTGTCACTGCTCTGTAAGCAATCTTTACCAAAAAAATTGTAACTCATGCAAACAATAATATAAAATCCAATGACCCTTTATATAAGGTGCACATACTTCCCTTTACACAAATACATGCTCGCATATGTTGGAATTAATAAGAAGTGTGTACTCAGAGGGGAGGGGTGAATTAGTACCTCTAAAATTTTTGTATCCTTTAATCAATTAACCTTTGTGTAATCAATTGTATATCCAACCATCTGATCTATACTATCCTGATGTGAGTTATATCAATTCATAAACTTAACATACATGTGAACATTCATAGAAACATTCATGAAAGTAATTGACACATAAAAAAAGATATGATATCGCAGAAAACTCCTGTGAGGAAGTAAAAACTACAGTGGGGATGACACCCACAAAATCTTCACTATCTGCAGATTGGAAGGGGTCGGTTAAGGCTTACAAATTGATCACTTCTGATGATCTACCATGTTAATATTATTAGTGGAGACCTGTTAAAGTCTACTCGGTTAAGATCTTTAGCAACACTGTTGAGTGTTTACTCGGTTAAGAGATTTATAGTTGGACTGTTAAATCCACCTTCCTTGAAAAGATTTTTACACTTTGCTCAACTTGTTAGAATGATAGAAAATTACAATTTGACCTAGTGTATGAAATATCCTATTGATGATACAAATCCATTTAAGTTTACATGAATAATATTATCACCTAATGTGATTGAGTAATACCTCTGATTCTTGATAGCCTCTGTTCTTTCTTCTTGCTAACCAAATTCACCTTTTGTTGTTCTTGTTCTTGAAACTTTTAATCTGATCCATAGATGTACTCTTATGATTCATTCATCCTCTCTTTCATATTCACACATGTATAATGAATGATTGCATCATCTATTTATAAGATGGATTGACATCATCAAGTTTTACGAATAACAATGTTAACTCTAAGATCAGGTTTACAAATTTTTACCTTGATCTCCTAGTCTATGTGTTTTAAATCAGTTAGACTAATTAAAGCACTTACATTCATGTTTCTTGTCCCTAAAGAAATGGTTTTAAAAACAAATCAAGATTCTATAAATAGAATACAACTATTTTATTTGATGTGGAGGTTAGATCCACTTTTTGCGGGCTGCAACTAAATTTCAGTTTCTGTCGATCGATTATGCTCAGTTGACAGTCTCTCAGTGTTCCTTCTTGAACTGTTATCTCAGTTTTATCTTTAACTGTCTCTCAATTTTAACTGTATCCTACACGTCGGGTTCCTCTGTCAGGTTCCTCTTTTTTATTTCTAACTTTGTAGTTTCAGTTTACACACAAAATTTTGTCGTCGATTTGCTTTGTACTTATCCATTTTTGGTGATCTCTAGTATCTGTATTTTTGGTTATATCTTTGTCTTGTCTTTCAGTGTATGCTTACTGAAAGTGTTGTTTGCATACTAATGGAAAATTAATATCATCAATCTCCCTCTTTGACATTAATATCAAAAACTGATATGTGCAAAATACTAACAAAATGTTAAGTATATACAACATATATAATTCATAGTCATTTCATGACTCCCCCTATGTATATGCTGATATAGTACTATATACTGTCTACCTATATGTACATATCATATACATATCATATACATATCATTTTCCCCACATGAATATAGGGTAAAGGTCTATACCTTATAGATTTTCAAAAATGTGGGAGTGTGAAGAATTCATGTCTTCCACCATTTTCTCTCATTGTTCCTTTGAGCTATCTAGAGCCATGTGCTCGAGTGTGATCTTGGAATGCATATAATAAATGCTATCTGCTACAGACATCTCGGGGGTTGCTATTAGTTGCCTTGCCGAATTGATATGCTGCTGAAGCAGTGTAAGATTCGGTAGAAGTTGAGCTTGGAGATCAGTGACTTCTTCCTTGAAGTGTGTCTCTGCTTCCCATAGTTCTTTCCTTAACCTTTTTATCTCTATAATATTTTCATAATGCATCTTTAGTGCATTATCTCCATTGGTGGTTAGGCTATTAGCACTGTTAGTTAGATCTGAATCTAACTTTGCTATTTTTTCACTATTCTCTTTAGTTAAATTTTCAATTGTGCTTAATGTTTGAATCAAGGAAATAGCTTCAGTGATAATTGGATCTAATTCACTAATGAATTATGAAAGCTTTACCTTGTTGACCACCACTTCTTGGCTGATTTTCTCAATGATTTTTTTCTGGTACTTTAGCTCTTCTCTCTCTTTAATTTCCTTCTCAACATCGATGTTTTGCGTTGTAATTGCTTTGGTGAGAGTAGCTATTTGATCAAGAATTAGCTTACTTTGATCAACATCAACATCAGGTACAATCTGGTGCAAGATGTCCCTAGTTGTCTCCAGTACCATGGAGTCTTGGTGTTGTTTCTTCAGCTTCTCATGTAATGCATTCCTTTGGCATATTTCACCGTATTCTATCAAAGCTTCATAATCAAGTGTGGTTGGGTCACATTTGGGGATTTCAATGATTTCATCTAATGTGACCTCCAGCTTACTCTTTTTGGATTTCTTCTTTTTCTTGAGAGTCTCACTTGAGTGTAATACTATAGCCTGCATCTTTTCAGCTTTATCTGTGGTACGAGATGAAGTTACTTGTGTTGCTTCTTTTTGCTGCTTTGTTTCGATGTCAGCTTGTCAGTTTTTTGTATACGTCTCAAAATTATCCTTTACATTGTTGGTAGAAACCTTTTTGGTATGCTCAGGAGTTCTATCTTTAGGTTTATCTCCTTCATTGATGTCCTTATGCACTTCATCTATCTTTGTCTGTGCATCCTTTTCTATGTTGTCTCCATCTGCTTGCTTTGTATCTCCTTCTGTAACCTTGTCAGTACCGGTAACTGAATGAGTGTCTCCAATGTCATTCTGATCATCGGTGTTGTATTTATTTCCTTCTTCTCCTGCATCCTTGGGAGTGCTTGAGTCTTTATCAGGTGACTTGTCTTTTTCTTGAAGAATATTGATAACTTGTATCAATATTGGCATGTTGCCTGGTATGTTCACCTGTGCATTATCAACTGTTGTGTCCTTCTCATTGGTTGTGTCCTTGGTAATATTGACATCTTCATCTTTATTTACTTCTTCTACTGGGTCATCGGTGATGTCAATTATTGTGTTATCCACAATGTTGTCCTTTGTGGTGTCAGGCCATGTTTCATCTGCAACATCCATATTTTTGTTTCTAGTTGTGTCTTGTTCTTCCTTGTCTAACTTAATTGATGTGTCATCTTCTGCATCTTTGATTAATATTTTTTCTTGAGTTTCCTTATCAACATCTTTTTGTTGTAGGTATTTCTCGGGGCTATCTTCCTCAGTAGGCCTGTTTAGAATTTTACTCCACTTCTTATGGCTTTCCTATTCAAGCTCTATAAGCTTTCCTTCAAGAAATTTGTAGGCTCTCAACTTTGGTGAGAACTCCTTTTTATGTTTCTCCATCATTTCATCAATTTCTTCTTTCTTGGATTCAGAAGGCATGAGAGTAACAAGTACTCTTTCTCTTATTTCCTTCTCATTCTTTAAAGAAAATGTCCATCTAGCATACAGTCTATCTAGGAGTTCCCTTGGTACATTATTGCCTTCAAATTGAATAGGTACATATTTAAATTTATACATCCTTTCTATGATGGCATCTTCAACTTTGTTTTGATCTTCTGGATCAAGTTTTGACCATCTTCTAATCTTAGAATCTGTGATAGATCCTAAATTTGCAATAAATTTGCATACCTCATCAATGCTTTATGGGAATTTTATCTTTTCTGCCTCTACACCTTCATCTTTCTCGGTGTCTTCAATATCCTCTTTGGTTCGGATGAGCCTCCTTATTCTTTTGTTTGTCCCTCTTTTCAGTGTGGCCGCTTTCCTCTTGTATGTTCTTACTTTTCCTTTCTTCAAAGGTGAAGGAGTTGAATCTTTAGATGTTTGGCTTCTTGTCCTAGAAGTAGCTATGGGTCTTGGTTTCTTTGTCAGTGGAGGAGATGGTGAATCCAACTCTATGGCTTCAGAGTCATTCTTTTCTTCAGCTTCATCGATAAGTAGTTGTTCTTCAATGTCTTCCTCCTTTTTAAATTATTCTTCTTACTTGGTTTCTTCCTCTATTTTCGATAGTATCTTCTTGAGGTTCTTGACCATTTTATCCTTTTTCCAGACAATTTTCTTTACATCTAGTCCAGTTTTGATTCTTGATTTTGCCTCCTCATATGTTCCAAACTTAGGTTGATTCTTTTCCAAAGGTTCATTCATCAGTGCATTGATTTCTTTGGTTTCTTGATCTATATTTATCTCATATTATAATGGTTGTAGCCATACTATCCTTGGTACAACATAATTGATATAAGTGTGGTCTATATCAACCATGAAACATATTTCATCTTTGAATTTCTCTATGAGTTTATCAGGGATTCTTACCCTCTTCTACATTCGGTGTTTGAATACATTAAAGTATTCATGCATTATTGTTTCAAAATTAGCTCCCAGTGAGGTTACAAGTTTACCGATTTTCATGGTGACTGGTTTTGAACTATCCCATTTGACATCTCCTACCAATGGAAATGTTTCTTGAAAATAGAAGAAAATGCACATAATAAGTGAGCCAAACTTACATGTGTTTGTCTTTGCATTCCTCATAGTCTTCAAATTCTCTTCTAACGGGTTCAGTAGAAGTTTAGATAAGTCCAATTGAGTTCCCTTCTTCACAATTTTGTAAGTTTTGTCTACTGCACTAGATGCTATGTTTTTCATCTTGCCGGCTTGGAAGAATTGGTAACTGATAACACATGCACTGAATTTCATCTCATCATCGGTAATGGTTGATACTTTTAATCCTCTACCATCCCATTTGGCTCCTATGATCTTTTTAGTCTTATCCCTAGGTGGGTGCTTTAGTGCTTTTACCTTCTTGGTTACAAGGTAACCGGTGACTGCATGGATAACATCTCTGGTTATCATCTTTGGTTCATCTAGCCATAGTTTGTGATTGTGCATTCGGCTCAATACTAAATGAATCCACTCAGTTTTGAATGCCTTCAGGAATAACAGGGAATTAGTGAGCCCTTTCACCTCTATGTGTTTATGCTCATCTTTTAATGTTCCATCTTCATTGCATAGCTTCTTATAAGCTTGTTCTACCTCTGAATTGCCAATTTCTGCAATCTTGCAGTGTATGAATGATCATACATCTTTGACAAGCAAAACCCTAGCTGGTATTCATGAGAATGCTCTAGCATCATTGGGTTGCAAGACAACCTCAGGGTGAATCTTGTAGTGTGGTTCCTCACATGCCAAATTCTTTATCAGTTTAAACTCATCCTTCTTGGTGTTCTTTGATTTCACAGTTCTTGAAGTCGTGGCCATTTTTTCTGATTTAGGGCTTTCTGTGAAATACGTAAACAAAGTTGTTGGTTGTCGTAGAACTTACAATATACAAGAGTAGTGATTTATGATCTTCTAGGAGTGCTCTTTGTCAATTTGTGGTTGCTCTGTGATTCTGTTGCTATTTGCACAAAAGACACTCTCCTCGCTCTGCTTTGGTCGTGGTGAACAATGAGACCAACCAGTCACCTTTTTATAGCCATTTGACCTAAAAATAAATTCATTAATGCTTACCAAATCCTTAGTGTGTGAAGATGGATTTTTTTAGTTAAGACATTAACTTGTTTCTTCGGTGACAACATTAACGTTTCGGGGCGGTTGTTCATCTCTTCGCTTTTACCGACGGGTTTTGATGTTGCAAACAACTTGTTCACTTTGCTTGGTTACCAATGAGGCTTAGTTTTCACTAGCAACTTTGCTTTCTTATGTTAACTGACGCTTCCTGGTAAGTGTAGGTAGTCTTAGCTTTGAGTGTATACTGACAAATTTCAGTATGTATGCTTGATAGCATAGTTATCACAGATTTTAACAAGTAATACCATGATGCATCTTTTACTTATGAAAATTTAGCATTTTATCAACATATTATGGAAGTGATGTAAAATAGTACATAGTGTAATGCAGTTCCATACTTACTTGTTCTACTTAGGTGGGGTGGTGATGTCACCAGATCCATTGGATGGGGTGTCACCATTTGCATTGCTCAGTCCAGATTCATCACTGTTTGAAGCTTTTCTCCACATTTTGTCTCTAGCTCTTCTGATGTATTGAATGGTGTTTCATTGGGAAATGTGTTGGTCTTTGTCATTCGGTCTCTGCAGTCTTTCTTGAGATGACCTACTTTATGATAGTGTAAGCATGCCATTCTGGGGTTAGTCTAGCCTCTAGACTTTCTAGTCCACTATCTCATACAGTTTGTAGCAATGTGACCAAATCTTCCACAAGTTGTACAATTTGTCCAAGTATTGTAATCCCATACATACTAGTTACTGACTCTTTTCGGTTGATAGGTGGTTTCTTGACCTTTTAGCTTCCATGCTTGCCTTTTCTTTTTTTAGCATTCAAGAGTTGTGTGCCCATTCATTTTGCAAGTAGAACAATATTTGTCCATGTAGGTTTCCTTCTTTGGTTGTTTCATCTTAGACTTACATTCATAAGCTTTATGTCCTTTCTTGTTACATTTATAACAAAATCCTATGAATGAAGATGTAGATTTAGGAATACCTTTCATTTTGTCTCTGCATACATTTGATGTATGGCCTTTCTTTCCATAGTGATTGCAAGTAATCTTTCTTGGTCTTGGATTTTCATAGACATTCTTTGGATCAGCTTGATTTGGTGATTCTCCATTTTCGGTAAAGCCTAGACCGATGTTGGTGTTGACTATTCATTGTCCTTCAGGAAAATCATCCATTCTTTTATTTCTTTCTTCAACTTTCTTGATAATTTCATTATGCTACTACTGAATTCTTATTTCATGTTTCAAATTTTTATTCCCATCCCTTAGCTCACCAATAGCTTCTATTCTTTCAATGAGTTCAACATTCATTCTATTTGCCTCTTCACTCATAAGAATAATCTGATTTGTAACCTCACTGTGATGTTCTATTAATCTTTGTATTTCAGATTCTTTCTCTTGTAGCTTTTTAGTAATCTTTCTTCTATTATCAATAGCTAGTGTTCTTTCTTTCTTAGCTTGTCTAGAATTGTTCATGACATCAATCATTCTTACCATCTGTGTCTCTTGACTGATTTGTAGAGATTTTACTTGTCCAGACAGATGTTGATTGATTTCATTTAGGTTTGTGATGCTTTCTTTTGATGTGTCTGATGCTTTGCTTGTAGTTGATTCTGAAGATTCAAAGAAGTTTGGTATCTCTTCCTCATGGTAATATGTTTCATTACAGTGAGATGCCATAATATTTCTTTCATCTAACAATGGTCTCATGTTGATTCTAGCTTCTTTATACTGTTCATAGAAGATATGAATTTCAAGCTTCTTATTCTCAATATTTTTATCAAGTCTGTACTTCTCCATTGTATGATATTTTCTCTTAAGCCTTTAAGCTTTTCCAAAGAAGAGAATTAGCTCTGATACCAATTTTTGGAATTAATGGGAAGTGTGTACTTAGAGGGGAGGGGTGAATCAGTACCTCTAAAAATTTTGTATCCTTTAATCAACTAACCTTTGTGTAATCAATTGTATATCCAACCATCTGATCTATACTATCCTGATGTGAGTTATATCAATTCATAAACTTAACATACATGTGAACATTCATAGAAACATTCATGAAAGTAATTGACACATAACACAAGATATGATATCGTAGAAAAATCCTGTGAGGAAGTAAAAACTACGATGCAGATGACACCCACAAAATCTTCACTATCTGTATATTGGAAGGGGCCAGTTAAGGCTTACAAATTGATCACTTCTGATGATCTACCCTATTAAGAGTATTGGTGGAGACCTATTAAAGTCTACTTGGTTAAGAGCTTTAGCAACACTGTTGAGTGTGCACTCGGTTAAGAGATTTATAGTTGGACAGTTAAATCCACCTTCCTTGAAAGGATTTTTACACTTTGCTCCACTTGTTATAATGATAGAAAATTACAATTTGACCTGGTGTAATGCAATCTCCTGCTGCTGATACAAATCCATTTAAGTTTACATGAATAAGATTATAACCTAATGTGATTGAGTAATACCTCTAATTCTCGGTAGCCTATGCTCTTGGTTCTTGCTAACCAAATTCACCTTTTTCTATTCTGGTTCTTGAAACTTTCAATTTGATCCATAGAATCTAGATGTTCTTTTAGGCTTCATTCATCCTCTCTTTCATATTCACACATGTATAATGAATAATTTCATCATCTATTTATAAGATAGATTGACATCATCAAGTTTCACGAATAACAATGTTAACTCTAAGATTAGGTTTACAAATTTTTACCTTGATCTCCTAGTCTATGTGTTTTAAATTAGTTAGACTGATTAAAGCACTTACATTCATGTTTCTTGTCCCTAAAGATATGGTTTTAAAAACAAATCAAGATTCTATAAATAGAATACAACTATTTTATCTGACATGGAGATCAGATCCAATTTTTGCGGTCTGCAACTGACTTTGAATTTTTGTCAGACGATTATGCTCAGTTGACTATCTCTCGACGTTCCTTCTTGAACTATTCTTTTGGTTTTCTCTTTAACTGTCTCTCAGTTTACACTATATTCTGCACGTTGAGTTCCTCTTTTTCTTTCTAACTTTGCAGTTTCGGTTTACACAAAATTGTGTCGTCAGCTTGCTTTGTACTTAGCCATTTTCAGTGATCTCCAGTATCTATATTTTTGGTTATCTCTTTGTCCTGTCTTTCTATGTATTCTTACCGAAAGTATTGTTTTCATACTAATGGAAAATTAATGTCATCAGCATATATTGAAACATAGTACACTGTTTGTATACAACCGTCAATCTTGTATGTGCCTGTGATAATCAGTCTTTCTAAAACTTCCAATGCATCCAATTGAACCATATATTGAAATCAATGAGAAAACATGAATATCAACACCTCAAACAACAACAATTCCAACAATCTCCCCCTTTGGCATTGATGGAAACATATGTGAAAAACCATCAACCTAAAAGTAGCTTTCTTAATACAACTTTCTCAATATCGTCTTCATATCTCCTCCTAAGGCAGTACAAATTTTTCACCTAAATATCTACCCCTTTGACATCAATGGAAAAGGGTGCCACCATTATTTCCCTTCTCTACACATCCTATCAATGTAAAGTATAGAATTTTCAAATCTTCATGCCTACAAAGAAATAGGTGCTTGATCACCCAAATATGTTCTGTTGTGTTCCTGCAATCACTCCCCTTGAGTAGGGGATCCAAGAATCAATTACAAGGAATAATATAGCTCTGATAACTACTGGACTCATGCATTCCTGCATCATCTATTTCTCACAAGGAGGGGTTATCACCCCAAGCATACCTCTGAGATACCCAAATGCATCTTTTGGAAAAGGTTTTGTGAATATGTCTTCTATTTCATCCTTTGTACTGATGTACTCAGATCTGAATTCCTTTTCTACAACCTTGTCTGTTACAAAGTGATACTTGATTGAAATGTGTTTAGTCTTTGAATCCATAACATGATTCTTTGACTTGTTTATTGTACTTGTATTATCACAATGAATAACAACTGGCTTTTCAAAACTCATCCCAATATCCTTCAGCATTTTCTTCATCCAAACAATTTGTGTATAATTTTTAGCAGAAACTACATGCTCTGAATAAGTAGTAGATTGAGCTATACATTCCTGTTTCTTATTTAACCATGAGACCAAACTTTTTCCAAGGAAATAATCTCCACCACTGGTGCTTTTTCTTTTATCATTACTTCCTGCCCAATAACCATCAGTATGAGCATGCACTGTAAAATCATCAAGCTTTTCATACCATAAACCATATTCTAGTATCCCTTTCAAATATTTGAATATCCTTTTGAATGCAACAAAGTGAGTCTCCTTAGGATTAGCTTGGAACCTCACAACAATTCCAACTACACTAGATATGCCTGGTCTCATGTAAGATAAATACTGCAAACATCCAATCATGGACCTATATTTTGTCTGAAAAACACTTTGAGATTCATCAGTAGTAGTAATCTTGCATCCAGTAACCATGGGTGTTTCAACAGGTTTACAATCTTCCATCCCAAACTTTTTTAGCAGCTCCTTAAGGTACTTGGTTTGAAAAATAAACATACCATGTTTACTTTTAGTAATTTTCAAACCAAGTAAGAACTTCATTTCACCAATCATAGACATTTCAAATTCACTTTTCATTTCTTTAAAAAATTTGTTACTCATTTCATCATTGCCTCCAGAAATAATGTCATCGACAAAGACTTCAATAATCAAGATTCCATCTTCACTAGTTCTCAAATACAAGTTACTATCTGCACTACCTTTTCTAAAACTAAGATACAATTAATACCTATCTAGCCGAGCATATAATGCTCTAGGTTCTTGTTTCAGTCCATACAATGCCCTTTTCAATCTACAAACCATGTCTTTATCATCTGTTAAAGGAAAACCATCAGGTTTCTCAATGTAGACTTCTTCCTCTAGATCACCATTCAAAAATGTAGACTTCACATCCATCTGATATACCTTAAAGTCTTTATGTGTTGCATAAGAAAGGAATAATCTCACTGCCTCTAATCTCACAATAGGTGCAAGTGGTTCTTCAAAGTCCATACCTTCCTTTTGTGAATAGCCCTTGCAGACCAATCTAGCTTTATTCCTCACAACTATGCCTTCTTCATTCATTTTGTTTCTAAAAACCCGTTTGGTACCTAGTATATTCTTGTCCTTAGGTCTAGGAGCCAATTCCCAAGTTTTATTTTTCTCTATTTGATCCAATTCTTCCTACATTTCCTTAATCCAAGATTCATCTTTATATGCGTCATCAGTAGTATTAGGTTCTACTTATGAAATCAGACAAATTTCAATCCTAATCTTAGATCTTTTCATCATGCCCTTACTTGCATCACCAATAATCTAATTTTCAGAATGATTTATCTGAACATACCTTGGTGCCTTTGGAGTCTTAGTCAGTTCATTCAAGCATACCTCAATTCTATTGTCAATCTCAAAAGTTTATTTTTCCTCCTATCTTGCAGTAATCTCCCTATTCTCTGAAATCTGATCACAATCATACATTCTTTCTTGAATCTAAAACTTCTCATCAATCTTCACCTTAGCACTTTCAACTATTTTCCTCAATCTCAAATTGAAACATCTATAAGGTTTACATTTTGTAGAATATCCAAGGAAAATTCCTTCATCACTTATGGCATCAAATTTTACTATTTCATCATCCCTTTTGATATAACACTTGCTACCAAATATTCTAAAATATTTTACTGTAGGAGCATAACCAAACCAAATTTCATAGGGTGTCTTATTTGTACATTATTTGATCTGAAATCTATTCAAAGTGTAGATTGTGGTATCGATTGATTCTCTCCAGTGCATATGTGACACATAACATTTAAGAAAAATTGTTCTGACTTCATCCAATATAGTTCTATTTCTTCACTCAACAATCCCATTCTATTGTGGTGTCCTAGGAGAAGATGTATGTCTGTATATCCCATGATCTTCGCAGTAAGCATTGAATACATATGATGTAAATTCTCCACCTCTGTCTGACCTCAAACACTTTATCTTTAGACCATATTCATTCTTAAATTTTTCTTTGTAAATCTTGAAATTATCAAATTCTTTAGACTTCTCTTTAAGAAATGCAACCCACATCATCCTAGAATAGTCATCAACAAAGAGTATAAATTACCTTTCACCATAGTAAGATCTTGTTCTTGTAGGACCAAAAATATATGTATGTACCAAATCCAACTTCTCTTTTGTTGAAAAGGATTTTCTCTTAGCTACTCTTAGTTTGTTTTCTCATCACACTCTCTCTACACATAATGTCAGTAGGCTTCACAATTTTTGGAAAATCTTTGATCACAATAGTGTTACTGGCCTTTATAATGTTATCAAATTTTATATGACAAAACCTCCTATGTCATAACTGATTTTCATCTACCTAGGCAAAAAAACAATTTAAATTTGTAGTATTCAACTCAAACACATTACCTCTTATCTTAGTACTTGATGTGATCAAGTTTCTAGACTGACCTCTGATAGTACATTTTCCATTTATGAACTATAAGTGATATCCCTTTTCTACAAGTTGTCCAGCACTCAACATATTGTTCTTAATTTCATCAACAATTAAGACATCATCAGTGTTAGTTTTACCATCAAGAGAGATTGATCCTACTCCAATGATCAACTTAGGAGTATTATCACAAAATCTGACTACACCACCATCATATCTACCAAGTTGAATAAATTTATCTTTAGCACCAATAATATGATGTGAACAACCACTATCAATGATCCATTCTGATTTCTTTTCAAGATGCGAAACTAGGGATTTTTCTTAATGAAAAGGATCATCATCTTTAATAGCAATAAATCCAATTTCATCATCATCTACATTATCATCATCAGACACACATTCACTAGCATAGTAGCATTCATTATCCTTGGAGTAATTAGGTTTATAAAACTTAAGCTTATGATTAGGAACCCTTTTAGGACATCTAGATGCAAAATAACCAATCTTATTACAAGAAAAAAATTTTAGGGGTAACTTTCCTTTAAATTTAACCTTACCTCATTTTTCCCTTGTTTCTATTAGGGCCACAAGTTCATCCAGGTTCCTTTCTTCTTCTTGTATCTCTACCCAATCTTCAACATATTATTTGAGCTTTACATGTCCATTTCCTCTGCTAGTGCTCACAAGACTTGATAGTGTCCTTTTTTTATTATGTATAGTAGCTTTGAATGTAGACTCAACCTTGGGTAATGTATCCACCAACTCTACAGCCTCAAAGGTGATCAGTTTAGCAATCAATATTTCTTTGTAGAAGTTCTTTGTCAATGGTATGACCTACTCTATTGCTTTTACTTTTGTCTTGTAGGAAGGTGTCAAATATTTGAGAATCTTTACATCACTTCTTCTTCAGTATATGAGCCTCTAGAGTTTATAATTCCTGTAACAGCTGATGACATGTAACTGATTAAATGGTTAAGTATATTAAGTTGAAGATGATGCAAGACATTAAATCAGTTAATGGTTTGTATTTTCATTGATGTCAACTTGATATCATCTGTATGGTCATATACATAATGCCAAAGACTTTAGAGAATCAATGGAATAAAGTTTATGCTTTCAACAATGCATAAAATTTAAGTATTCACTAAGTGATAGACTACACCGATGGAGTGCACACCATCGGTAAAGACAGAGATAAAGTCACAGTGATGCCCAAAAAGTAGAAGATAGTATTGCCTGATGAAGCAGAATCAAAGGATGCCTGATGAGATAAAAATAGTGTTTCCTAATGAGAAAGATCCAATGATACCCGATAGATAGAGATCCCAAAGCTAATTGAAGCGACACCGATGAAACTGGCTGTTGTCACCAGGGATGAACTGCAGAGTTGACCGACAGAACAGAGAGATCAGAAAATGACAAAATATCTAGCTGGCAAAGCTAAAGGATAGAATTAAATGGTTGTTTTATTTTTTTTATTCAACCACAATTAAGTAAGTGATTTGTACAACTGGAAAGAAGATAACTATGAGATAAATCAGGAGTTAAAGCCACAAATCAATTTGGCTGGATTGTTTTTCACGCCAAGAATCAAGAACCAAGAATTAAGGATATCATGTCTATATAAGAGACAAGCATAATTTATTCCTGCAAGCCATCAGATACACGGGGGAGTGAATTGATATAAGATGCCTAAGAGAAACTGATGAAGGATTAACTTCATGCAGTCCTAATCAATCAAGCTAAGGGAGAGCTAAAGAATTATGCAGACACTAACGAACAAAAAAGCACAGCATCACAGAGCAGAAAGGGTTAAGTAAAAAGGAATTGAATTGATACATTGATCAGAAAGATATTGTAAGTAAATAGATCTAAAAATATGCAATTTAGTTGCATTAGAAATAGGTCATTTTGTTTTAGTTTAACCATTGAAGTATTAAGTCTCTTAACAGAGCAGGACTTAACAGTCTTTTGTAATTGAGGTATATCCTAACAGATTACCAGAAGGTTGAGTCATGATAGTAGAACCATTCTTACCTAAAGCCTATTGAAAATCTAAGAAGGAGGTTGATTCAAGGATGGTAGTAAGATTTGCATAAAGCCTATTGACAGTCATGAGACTGATTCAAGGATGGTAGCATAGATGCCAGATACTTAGTGACAACCTATGTATAAAAATACTCTAACAAGGTCATACTTAACCATGTGTTTGTAACGTTTAATAGGGTTGGCTCCTAACAAGGCTAACTTCAAAAGAGTGAAAATTTGGGGTACCGGTCCCAGTGGTTTTTCCCTTAACAGGGTTTCCACGTTAAAATCCTTGTGTTATATGTGTATGGTTTATTACTTTATTGTTTTACATTCTGCATATGCATTTATGGATTGACTGGTATACTTTGCATATTTACTAAGTATCGGTAAATACAGTTTACTGCTTATAGGTTATCAAGGAGAATAAGGACAGACAAGGCAAACTGACAGACAATTATTTGTTTCAAGTATTTCAAAGGAATACATCTTGTAGGGACTTAATAATTGGAGTACTGATTGGTGGATTAAAGTTTAAATTGGATAAATTGTTGAGGCCACTGATTCACCCCCCCTCTTAGTTATTAATAACAACAACCTCTATAACCTTTTGTATAGATGCTCTAACATTCTCATCATCTCGCATTCTTAAACTCTCCATTTTAGTCTTCCAATTTTGTAACTTTTCTTGCTTAGTGTACTAATCTCCTTCATACAGTGCCTCTAGCCTTATCCAAATCTTATGTGCAAAATCAAGGTCTTTGACTTTTGTAAATTCAGCCTCAGAAAGCATGTTGATTTTCTTCTCTTGCAACCATATTACAGTAAACATCTTCTTTTAATCTTCAATAGCACTTGGTATTCATCTTCTGGCTTGATCTTCTCATCCTTCTTTGTAAAAAACTAGTAATCAATCTCCATACATAATAAATGAGTTTTCATCTTGTTCTTCCAACTGTCAAAATTTCCAACATCTAATTTTGGACTCTCCTTTCTATAGTAAGTCAACTTAGGATAACCTCAAGTTGTTAGGATTTCTCTCAGAGGACCACAAGATTTGATACCAATTGTTAGGAATAATAGTCTATCAACACAATTGAGAGGGGGGGGGTAAATCAGTTGTGTGCCTAAATATTTAAACTTTAAACTTACAAACCAATTACTCAATGTAAATCTGAACACTTCAAGAACAACACCATAACACAAGTATTTGTTGTCAAGGAAAACCCTGTTAGTGGGAATTAATACCCACAAATAACGCACTAGAAATATTGTATCCCTGTTTGGAGATATAGCCCTGTTAGGAGCTAATTATTACATCTAGTGCAAAGTCCATGTTAAAGGAAAAATCTTGTTAGGAGTCCTTTCAACCCTATTAGGAGTTGAATAAAATGAAGAGCTCACTACCCAAATACACTGCCCAAATGTGAAGTTTAAACCCACCTTCTAGATCCACTATCCAAAGAGAAGTATGAAAGCATACTTATAATAGTGAATTGACTGATAGAAAATTCCCTTGCCTATACAATTCCAATAAAGTCTATTAAAAACATATTCACTTCTCTACATCGAGAAAAACTTGCATCCACATGCTTGCACAACAAGCAATTAGGTCAACTTGTTAAGACTTCCCTAATGCAAAAACAATTACATAGACCCTTGATAAGATATACGCAGTACCTTAAACAAGTAAATACAAAACAAAAATCATCATTTACGTGCAAAGATCCATAATTCATGCTCGCCATGCACTAAGCATGTTACATCTCTTTCGTTAGCTCCAAATAGGTCTTCATAAGTCCACACACAACAACTGACGTGATCAAGATTCTAGACACCCAAGAATCAGAAAGAAGGTTTTCCCATGTACCTTATATCATTACTTAATCTTTCATATCATAAATCATGCTCACATCCATGTTATCCCAATAACTCAGAGACCATCTGTGTCATAATCCTCTATCACTTCTTTGTAACTAGTCTTCACCCAAAAAAAATGTAATTCATGGAAACAACAATATGAAATCTAGTGATCTTAGATATAAGATGTACAAACTTCCCTCTATAAAAATATGTGCTCGCATAGGGTAAAAGCACAATAATCTGTCACCCTTTTACAAAGGAAAAGGACAACAACACCAAAACTGTAAAACTTCAAGGGCATAAAAGTCACATTTCTATTGAGAATTTGAAGATGATGTAAACTGA
>MU224301.1:1996441-2008750 GCA_018584345.1 Thuja plicata
AAATAACCTTTCAATTCCTTTTATGTATATTAGCCAAAGGGGGTGGAATTGATTTAATTAAAAGCACTTAAGACTTTAGGATTAAATCAATTAATCATAAGGGTTTTTAGCTAATAATCATTGAGAATTTAGGAATTAAATATAATGTCAGATTTATGCAAATTTGGGTTTTCTGCATTTGAAACTCAGTCAATTAAAGTCAATTAGGGGAAGAATTTGCCTAGTACAATAGAACTTCAAGGATAAGAAAATGCACCAAAATTGATTGGATTATTAGGTGCCAATTTTGGGGTGTTACATTTTTCCCCTCTTTGAATTGATGTGTGAGCAACGCATTGATTCAAAGAATAGTCTGAAGTGAAGATAAATATTTTAGAAGTCTTGGTTAGGTCGCCAAGACACTGATCAGATTAAGAAGCAGAATCATCTGAGAAAAGATTGGAATTGGGGTTAGATTGCCCCAATGTCCACTAATAGCTGATGAAGATCTAGGACTATCTCCAGAATTAGGGTTAGATTGCCCCAATAAGAAGGTTAGCTTTCTGAGATCTAGGTTAGATTGCCTAGATAACGGTCTAAAGAGTTTTTGAGAGTCATCTTCAGAATGAAGCGTAACTTTTAGGAATTAGGGTTAGATTGCCCCAATACCCAGTGAGATTTCAAGAATCATTTCCAGAACAAAGCTTAGTCCCCCAATGTCTAGGTTAGATTGCCCAAACACTCTTCAGATTGATATCTTTCACAAGACTGTCCCCTGAATGAGGCTGAACCTTTAGGAGTCAACGTTAGATTTCCCCAATACCTGTCTCAAAAGACAATCAATTTAAGATTGTATCCAGAATGAAGCATGATCCTTGAGGATCCGAGTTAGATTGCTAAGATACCTAGCAAGATAAATGACATGATAAAAAGATTCAAGATCATGGAATATCCAATTTTGACCATAAGGTATGAAAAACTGGATATGCCGCAAGTGATGAGATGCCCCTAGCGATGGGGACTTTTGATTCAGATCAGACTGATTTGAGAATAATGCGAAAAGATTCAGTGATGCAATCATCTTGCCCCCTCAGGAGAGAAATCAAAAGAAGACACATCATAAAGATGAGAGAGAGAAATTGCAGAAAAAGAAACATCAAGAGAGAGCAGAATCAATTTAGAGCGATCGAGAGATCCTGTTGATTAGGTTTGACCATAGTTGACTAGAAGTGACTAGAGTTGACTTTGATGAAAAGATTGGAGAATCTGAGAAAATGATGATAAGAGATAATCCTGACAAGAAAGTAACATCAGAAAAATGATTGCACAAGCATATATAGAAGTGTTAGATTTCAATTTCGATCATGAAAATTGATTGAGCATATAGATGAAGATAGAGAGAGAGGATCGAACACTCATACAGTCAAGAAGAAACCATGATGAAAGATGAGGACCTGCGAAGAATGAGAAGATAATGAAGAGAGCACCAAACTACCACCATGCAAGCCTAAAATGCGAATGCAAGCCTACAATGCAAATGCAAGCCTAAGCTAAATGCAATCCTAGGACTTTGGTTGTTGGACTCATCGTATTTATCATCATCGGGTGCTTTGGATCATCGGGGTCAATACAATCCTTACTGGTGCCGCTGGGGCCATAAGAATATGAATATGACTTTCATCGAATAAAATGTAGGAAACAAATGTAAGCACCGAAGGCACAAAAGCCAAGGTGACCTGAACATTGTTTCCAGCTTGATATAGTAACAACTCACAAGTAAACAAACACAAGAATAACAGTCAAGGAGATAGTTTCAACCTCCCCTTGGCGTACAAATAAATAAGATCGAGGGATTTGAGGCTTTTCCACCTTAATGCAGAAGCTCTTATCACATACACCCTATTTATTTGACATTTCCGGATCATCAAAACCACACCAACAAGCAGTACTCAAAGAAAATATCAATGAAATCCATAAGAACAAACATCATACCAAGAAAGAGCCAATCATATCTCAGCATGTTTCAAAGTTTACAAATGTGTCTATGTTAAAGGTGTTGAGAAACACCATTATGATTGTGAGTGTAATGTGTTTGATTGCTATCGAGAGATGTTTACATCATGAGAAGTCTGAAATGTGTTGAAAAACATAGATGTGTCCAAAGAGAGTGTTGAAAAACACTGTTTGATTAAGGTGTTGAGAAACACCAGTTTGTGCCAGTAGAAAGTTGTCCTTTGACAAGATTACTGACTCAAGTGTAAACTGAAGCGCGATAAAAATGGGGAGCCATGCCCCCAAGTAATGAATGGATCAAAGCTGAGCAAAATGGATAGCGAAATGATCCGAGAAATCTCATCAATGTAGCAGTAGTAGGCAGACTCAGTGAGAACCACTGGTGACTATCGCAAGAGATTCTCAAGCATAAAGGTCGATAATGAGATCTAGGAATTAGCAGGTAGACGCAGTGAAAACCACTGGTGACTGATGCAAAAGAGAGTCTCAAGAAGAGATAAAGTGCTACGAAGCATCGGCAGGCAGACGCAGTGAGATCCATTGGTGACCGATGTGAGAGGAGAAAGATTCCAAAAGATAAGACAATGCCCTCTAGAACAGGAACATGCCCCCGAGTATGACCAGTTTCAATCCATGTTAGGTCGAGAAAAATCTTGAAGATGACTAAAAGCAAAGGCACACTAAAGAAGGAAAGCAAACTAAAGCTGGAAAGCAAACTGAAGCAGGAAAGCAACTGAAGCAGGAAAGAAACTGCAAGAAAGCCAAGACATGCTGCGACAGATAAATCATTGTGAAAAAAGAGGCGCCTATTTACCAGGTTTTCACCATCTTGGCAGAAATTCTATTTTTGCTACCATGACGCCTGTTTACCAGGTTTTCATCAATGGCACATTTTTCTCTTTTTTCTCTTTTTTTGTATTTTTTCAATTTTTCAATTTTTTGTTCTTTTTTCCTTTTTTTGATTTTTTTTTATATTTTTGAATTTTTCAAATTTTTTTTGATATTATCAAGGCCCCTATTTACTAGGTTTTCACCTGGATAATAGATACATCAAAGTGCCTGTTTGCCAGGTTTTCACTAAGATGATCATTTTTTCAGGACATTTTACAATTTTTAGGATTTTCTCATAAATAAAGTATGTACATGAGCATGCAGAAGATATCTCAACTATAGAATTTCTTCAGGTGAAGAGCATTGATGGGCTCTTTGAGTGGTTCACCTTCTATAGCGGAGAGCTGATAAGTGCCGGATCCAAATACTGCAGTAATGATATAAGGACCAAGCCAGTTTGGCTCAAATTTCCCTTTCTGAGTCCGTTGTTGATTTTTAGGATTCTCTCTTAGGATGAGATCACCTGTTTGGAAGTCTCTTGGTCTAACTTTCTTATTATAGCTCTTTGATATCCTCTTTTGGTATGCTCTAAGATGATCGAACGCCACCTTCCAACCTTCATCCAATAACTCAAGCTCTTGAAGTCGAGATATTCTCATGTCATCATCTGTAACGAGGCCTTTCAAAAAGACTCGCAATGTAGGAATCTCAACCTCAATAGGTAGTATAGCATCTGTGCCATAGACTAAAGCAAAGGGCATGGCCCCTATTGGCATTTTGATACTGGTGCGATAGGCCCATAAAGCCAGATTTATCTGGAGGTGCCAATCCCATCCAGACTTGTGTACCGTACAGTGTAGGATCTTGAGAATTGTTTTTTTAGAAGCTTTAGCTTTCCCATTACCCTGGGGGTAATAAATAGAAGACTAATGTTGAATGATCTTGAACTTAGCACATAAATTTGTCAGATCTTTATTCTTGAACTGTCTCCCATTGTCAGTGATAATAGAGGAAGGTACACGATATCTACAAATTTTCCATCAGCTACACTGAGAGGCACTGCCTCAACCCATTTAGTAAAATAATCCATAGTAGTGATGATGTACTTGTGTCCTCTTGAGGAAGATGGATATATATGACCTAATAAGTCGAAAGACCACTATTGAAATGGCCAAAAGGTGATAAAAGGAATGAGTTCCTTAGCTGGAGCATGAATCAAGTTTCCATGGAGTTGACATTGCTTACAAGATTTGGCAAACTGCGTAGCTTCCTTCTCCATATCGGGCCAATAATAACCAGCTCTAATAAGCTTACGAGCCAGTGTCAGGCCGTTTGAGTGAGAACCACAAATGCCTTCATGTACCTCTTCTAATGCGCGTTTAGACTCATCAGGTTCTAGACACCTAAGGAGGGTACCGTCTAGACCCCATCTATACTAGTCATTTGCTATGATGACATACCGTGAAGCACTGTGGATTAGATGGCATTTTTCATTTCTAGTATATGTTTCAGGAATAGTTTGGTTATGGAGATAGGAGTATATGTGGTGGTAGCGAGACAAATCATGTCCAATTACTGAACAGACCATCTGGGAGTCAAGAGAGTCATAGGCAGGGTAGCATAATTTCTCCACTAGGAACTCGTGTCTGAAATCATTCTCTAGCATTTGCAACATAGAGGCCAGAGTAGCCATAGCATCAGCCACTTTATTATCCACATGGGGAATTTTCTGAAAGGTGACATATGCAAAATAATTCTTAAGGCTATCAACCATCCTTTTATAGGGTACCAACTTTTCATCTTTGGTTTGATAAGTATTGTTGACTTGATTGATAACTAGTTGTGAGTCTCCAAAGAGTTTTAGTTCATCCAATCGCCATTCAATAGCAAACTTGATTCCATTGATCAAAGATTCATACTTAGTGGTATTATTGGTACAAGGAAACATCATTTTATATGCCTTCGGTAAAGAGTACTGCTGAGGTGTGATAAACAAAATTCCAGCTCCTGACCCCTGTTGGGTGAATGAACCATCAAAGAACATTGTCCATGTTTGATGTGTGAGAAGCATAATGGACTCATTTGGGAATTCTATATTTAATGGTTGGTGATCTGTAAGAGGTGCTTCAGCCAATTGATCTGCAATCACCTATCCTTTAATAGATTTTCTCTCAACATATACAATATCAAACTCATTGAGGAGCATGACCCATTCAGCTAGTCTACCTATGAGGGTAGCTTTATTGAGTAAGTACTTCAATGGATCGATCTTTGAAATTAACCTCATACTGTGAGCCAACATGTAGTGTCATTGCTTCTGGGAAGAAAAAACCACTGCTAGGCAAGCCTTCTCAATCACTTAATAATTCATTTCGTAAGACACCAATGTTCTGTTGATGTAGTAAATGGATCTTTCTTTATGATTTGGATCTTCTTTCCAAGAGAGCACCCAAGGATGTTTCTGTAGCTGAGATATACAAGATCAAAGGCTTCCCTTGAATGGGAGGCATCGGTATGGGTGGATTAGCTAGATACTATTTAATTTGTTGAAACCCTTATTCACACTCTTTGTTCTAGTCATAAGTCACACCTTTATGCAGAGTCTTGGTGAAAGGTTGTGACTTATCAGCTAATTGCGAGATAAAACACCTGATAGATTGAAGTCGACCTTGAAGACCCCTGACTTTTCTGATATTACGGGGTGGTGGAATTTCCCTTATAGCTTGTACCTTTTTCGGATCCACCTCAATTCCTTTTGCCGAGATAATGTAGCCAAGTAATTTTCTAGAAGTAACCCCAAATGCACATTTCTTAGGGTTTAGATGCAACCTAAATTTCTCCATACGGTCTAGTATAGGACCTAGATCAGTGAGATGTGTTTTTCTATCCATACTCTTGGCAAGTGTATCATCCATGTAGTCCTCCATTGTCCTATGCATCATGTCATGAAATATTGTAGTAACAGCTCTTTGATAAGTAGCCCCAGTATTCTTCAAACCAAAGGGCATAACATTCCAACATAATGTACCCCCTACACAAGTAAAATTTATTTTCTCTTGGTCCTCTAGCACAATTTTGATCTGATTATAGCCAGAGAAGCCGTCCATTAAGGAATACATTTCATATCCTGCTGTCATATCCATGATCATGTCAATATTAGGAAGTGGAAAATCATCTTTAGGACATGCCAAATTTAAATCTCTAAAGTCTGTGCAGACCCTAATAGATTTGTCATGTTTAGTTACTGAGACTCTGTTAGAAATCCACTCTACATAATCAATCGCTCAGATGAACCCAGCTTTGAGAAGTTTTTCCAATTCTGCCTTGATCAGTAAAGCTACATGCAGATGCATCTTTCTAAGTTTTTGTTTGACAAGTTTCACACCTGGTGCTATTGATAAATGATGCATAATGAGGTCAGGATCCACACCCGGCATGTCAGAATACATCCATGCAAAATTTATCTTTTTCTCTTGGAAAAATTCTTTAAATTCCTTAAGTTCCTCTGTAGATAATGACTTGGCCACATGGATGATATGTGGATGTTCTTCTATTCCCAGATTTATCGGTTGAGTAGGTTCAATTAACACTGATGAGCATTCTTGAAAGTGACTCAGAAGCACATCAAGTACCTCACCCTCAGGTGCCTCAGAGAGGTTTTCACTTTCGGGTATGTCTTTTATTTTCATTTTTTTTGGCTCTAATACTGCCACAATGTGGTTTTCACCATCGGAGCGCTTATTTTTTCTTCTTTTAATTTTTTGACTAAGGTACTTGATGTCAGCCTCGGTCATGTTGACACTTTCTTCACTAGTGGAGGACATTACCGGCTCAATAGTGTGAAGCTAGCAGACTAAAGTGTAATCATTCTGGAATGTAAGGATTTCATTGGATGAAGAAGGGGAATTCCAGTCTATTAATTCAGGATGTTGGAGGGAAAGAGATGTGACAGGTTCAAGTGCGTCCACAGTATAGTCATCATCAAAAGCATTAACTAGCAAGATGGGATCTAAACCGATCTCATCCAAAGGTGTGTTTGAATCCTTTTGATCTCTAATGACCGAAGTAGAAGACATGTCAACACCTATAGACTCGGACTCATTAGGATTTTCACTAGACTCCTCACTTTTGTCGAGAAGTCTTTCGTAAGATCCTACTGTCAAACTATCAAACTCATACTCATGAGATTCTGTATCTGGACTCTGACTTGGGTGCTTGCACCATGAAGGTTTTTGAGTTCTTGTAATACTAGTCTTTTCTTGTGTCCACCATTCTTTAAATTTTGGTGGTATGTACTCTTCTCCTTTGAAGTTAGGGTCTTGTGAGTCTTTCCATTGCTCATAAGTCAGTGTCTCAAATGGAGTAGTTTGATTAGAATCACTGTCTGTTTCAGCAGTATAGGTATGTGGCACAAACTTATCTGGCTCAGCAAAGAATGCTGCCAGGTCTGGAGGGATGGGATAAGGAAAGCAATCCTCATCCGAGTTGTCTTTTATAGTGTCAGCTGCAGTTGTAATTTCAGGTTTTGGTGTAGGCTCTAGTTTTGGCACAAATTTATTGATCCCTAGATGAAATGGGACCTTTTTGAAACCTAACCCAATGGTATCTTTTGTTTTTTGACCTATAGCTTGAATAGGTTCCACTAACCCATTTCCATTCACACCTATCGGGCCACTTCCTTTGTACCCTAAATGTTTCATAATCTTAAGACCCTCGCTGTTAGGATTTAATTTGCAAGCCGAGGTAGTTTGTTCAGCTGTGTTCTTTCCTTTACAAAGCCAAGCTTTGATAGCTCTATCCTCGTCTTCATCTTCCAATGGTGTATTAGACCTTACAAATGTACCTTCATAAACTACCTCAGGGGTAATGGAAGATTTTTTGTGTTCAGAAGGTCTCCCATAAGATCTAGGAGATAGGGGAAGAGCCGCTAATGACAACACGGGCTCCATTTGATATCCCCCCATGCCTATATCTATGATTTTTAGTGTCTATTCCATGTCTTTGAGCTTGGCATCACAGAGTTCTGTGTATTCTCTATTAGTCAGAACAAGACTATCGGCTGATTGAGTGAGAGCATTACAAGAAGATCCCGTGCTAGCGGGAACAGTCACCTCTACGCCTTGAAAAGAGAACTTGATACATTGATGGTATGTAGAAGGAACTGCTTGCATCTCGTGAATCCATGGTCTTCCTATCAAAATATTATACGCAAGAGGAAGGTCTAGCACCTGACATATGACATCTCTTTCAACTGGGCCGACCCGAATGGGTAACACAACTAGACCTCTAGATGTTCTCTCTTCTTCATCATAAGCTTTTATGGTAATTATTTTGCGGGAGTCTATGCGATCCTCGCCATAACCTAATTGAGCAAGAAAATGAGCGGAGAAAATATTAAGACCAACACCATTATCAATGAGCATGTGGCGGACTAACTATTTTCCTATCATGACTTGTATGTGCAGAGGAGCATTGTGCGGGTGACTAATTGAGTGATCTTCTTCTTCACAGAAGGATGAGTAATGCGGCGAGGTCAAATGACCCACCATGGATTGAAATTGATCCAAGTTGATATCTTTGGGGACATTAGCTTCAGTGAGAGCTTTGTCCAGAATCTGCCTATGACCAGGCGAGATTTTTAATAGCTCAAAAATAGTTATCTGAGCATTGGTCCTTTGAAGCTGGTCAAGAATGCTATAACCAGCAGCAGGAGGTGTAGGGACCACCTTCGTGGTTTTTTTGGTAGAACCAACAACAGTCTTATCCACAGTTTGTTTTGGCACGGACATAGCAGCAGGAGGGTTAGGACCCTTGATAGAGATTCTAGCGTTAGACTGAGTAACAACGTTCGCACAATCCTGAGATGTTTCAGATTGAGACTCAGGGCCTCTCACGACAAATGGGGTTCTGGGTCTAGAAACATTCCCACTTCCCTTGTTCGTAAACATATTGCAATATTCTACTCCCATTGGTTCAATCATGTTGATCACATTATCGTAAGTGGCGTTGGCGTAATTAACTTTGGCATTATTATTCTAAGCATTGGAGGATTCACCTTTCTCATGATGAGGAAAGGGGTCTTCGAATGCTTGATGATCTGAATTCTTGTTATGATTCTCCACAACGATGACCTGGTTATCAATGGAGTCTTGAACTTTATGTTTTAACTGGTAACAAATAGTAGTCTTGTGACCTTTGTTCTGATGGTAATCACAGTAATCATTCTCATTCCACCAATGAGGTCTTGGTTGCAGATCATATAAATGTTTCTCCAAAGGAGCAATAATTTGATTTTGCACCAAAGTTTTGAAAACCACATCAATTGGTTCTCCTAGAGAGGTGAATTCACGCTTGGGTCGTGGTGCCCAAGGTTTGTTGCCAACAAATCTAAAAGGCTATTGAGTGTTGGTTGTAGCCTTTGTGATAGCTTTGGTCGCTTGCATACCTGAGGTGAGATTAAAGACCAGTTTTGAAGAAGTTGAATTCACATTATCAACCACCCAATCGTTCACAACATCTCTATTTTTGTTGGGGAATTTACCTTTGTCTTTGTTAGACGATGAGGAATTTTGCTTGTTATCTTTATACAAGGTCAATTTTCCTTTTTTAACCATGAAGGCTTCTATTCTCACAACTTGTTTTATCATACTATCAAAGTTAAGGGGACCTTGAAGTTGGACTTGATACCTGAAGTCAGGGGTGAGATTATCCAAGAATATATCGAGTTTCTTAGACTCGGGTATTTTGCAAGGGTACTTTGTGCAAAGTTGTCTCCATCTTTAAAGAAATGTCAAGAATGGTTCCCTTGCTTCTGTTTAAGGTTGCAAATATCCCTTATGTTAACAGGATGTTGAATATTATGAGAATAGTGTTGCATAAAAAGATTAGCAATTTCGTCAAAATTTTTGATGCCAGTGGGCAATCGTGAGAACCATTCCATAGCGGGCCCACCTAAACTTCATGGAAAAAGATGCATCAAATACGTTTGATCATGTATAAACTCCATTGACAAGGCACCAAATTCTCTTAAATGATCTTGGGGATCAGAGGTACCTAGGTACTTGTCATATTTTGGGAGCTCTACACATTTGGGAAAAGGTTGCATAACAATACTCTTATCAAATGGAAAAGGACATATACTTTCCATTGTGAATTGCTATGTAGATTTGTCCTTATCTTTCATAAGTTGGCTGACTTGTCCTTGTATGTTGTGAATTATCTTATACAACTTGGAGGTTTCAGTTTCCTCTTCTTTAGCGATAAGCGTATCCAATTGGAAGTTCACGGGTAATTTAACGCCTTGATTTGCTAGATCTAGGAAATATTTTTCTTTGTCTTTTGCAAGGAGTATCTCCATCATTTTAATAAGAGCTTTATTAGAATTTGTTGCATCTATATCAGCCTAAGTTATAGGGTCATTGTCATTGCCAAGAATTTCATAAATACTTTGAGTTTGGTCTTGACCCTGGTGTTTCTCTTGACCTTGTTCATGTTGAGATTGGTCATGACCTTGTGTGTAATCGAAAGGAGATGTCACGTTGTTAACGTGAGATTGTTCTGTATGCACTCCTTTAGTATGAGAGTGAGAATTCATAGCTGATGTGCTCTTTGGCGAATCAAAATGATTGAAATGTGAAAAATGATCACTAAGGCAGTGAGGGTCGTTAACAGGATCGACCCAAACAGATGGCTTCTTTGAGATAAATGGATTATGCTGATCTTGAAACAACGAATTCGAACAAAACTGAAGCACTGACTTCAGATTTGGAATTGGGTCCACACTAAATGGGGAAGAGGAACATGATGATCCCTCTTGATTATCCACTTGAATAACAGGTTCAGAATGACCTTTGCCTTGATTGTGAGGTTTACTTTTAAGTACTTCAGAACTGCGTATAGGAAAGATATTACCGCTCCTAGTTGTAACAGGCATAGACGAAGCTGATACAAGAGGAAACTTAAGATCTGACTCAGAACTCTGTCTCTAAAGGTATCAAAAAAGACAAGGTAATAGGCTAGAACAACCAAGGTATGAGATGCACCTGGCACGAATCATCGGAGGTACGGCTAGAACAACCAAGATATGACTATCGTGTCGCAAGGTACAAAACATAAGAAAATAGGATGGAGACAAAGAGACAAGACAAGTTCAAGTATGAATCAGTCAGTTTACAACTCAGAATAACTAGTTTCAGTCTGCAGACAACGAAGGAACAAGCAATCAAATCTCGGACAAGAGGCAGATAAGACAGATAAACAAACTTAGTTTTTAGGGTGAAGACTAGGTTTTGAGACACAGTGAGAACTATTCTCTAACAAGATATCCAGGCTTAGGATAGTTTTACGATGATATAAATCAGCAATCTCTGTTTCAAGGTGACAAGCATTCATTTAAAAACATAAAGTTTCAATCAGGTAGTGATGCAAATAGTAGTCAAAAATAATTCCACCAAGGACAAAGCAACTTGGTAGAACATGGGAGTCTTTGTTTGAATGATAGAACAGACAGTTTAAGACTCAAGAACAAACACTCAATTATCCCTACAAAGAAAATTGGTTGAGAAGACAAAATCTATGCCCCGCTGTCTTATGCGTATGTGTTCACCTCACACAACAGTGTCACCCTCGAAAGAGCACCATGTTTTTGGTGTTTCCAAGGACTAAGTATATATGTTCAAAGGTAACCCTTAAATAGGGGCTAGCGTCATATACCACTTCAAACATCCAGGTGCATACCTATGTTGAGAATCTAGGGGAGAGATTCTTCCCTCTCCCTGCGCATAGATTAATAGGCTTCCGTTCACAGTAACCTCTGGTGCCTTTGATACAGAGCTGGGGCCTCATAGCCACACCAACACTTGTAAGTCATACACCCTTGCAAGCAAGGCTAGGAGTGGTGCCGCTCAGTATGACAAACAAGGCTTTCTCATGATGATAGTCGAAATCAATGAGAAAGAAGTTACTATGGCTTTGGGGTCTTTAGACTATAACAAAGTAGACTTTATTAGAGTGAGGTGGAATCACCGGTGAAAGGTGTGTACTCACTTGGGTCATTCCCGAAGGTTCAACTTCTGGTAGGCCCTCTAAAGGTGACTCAACTTGGTTTGGATTCAAGGGTTTGATTTTCTGATTCTCTCAATGAGAGAAGAGCATACTTCTCTACCTTTGCACCTCACCCAAACACATCAAGCATGTTCATCACCAAGATAGTTTCACTCCACCAAATCCACAAGTCTTTGGGTTTCTAATTCTCTCAAAGAGAGAAGAGCATAATCCCCTAACAAGTAGAAGTGCTAAAGATTCACTTATCTTGCTTTGCTTCCCCAAGTATCCGTCATGCTAGAAACATCTAGGTCTCGGATTCATCCATGGGCATCACTTCCATGTAATGAAGAGCCTATTACCCTACTTTTCTATCAGGATCCTTACGAAATTTTAACAAAGCCCTATTTAGACTATGTGAATGAAAAACAGTAAACAAACATG
>MU224301.1:2009852-2033575 GCA_018584345.1 Thuja plicata
GGTGAATTATTGCCACATAAGTGTCCTTTCACATGGAATTATGGAATTCCTTTTTGAGGATAATTCATCCAATAATTAAATAACCTTTCAATTCCTTTTATGTATATTAGCCAAAGGGGGTGGAATTCATTTAATTAAAAGCACTTAAGACTTTAGGATTAAATCAATTAAACATAGGGGTTTTTAGCTAATAATCATTCAGAATTTAGGAATTAAATATAATGTTAGATTTATGCAAATTTGGGTTTTCTGCATTTGAAACTCAGTCAATTAAAGTCAATTAGGGGAAGAATTTTCCTAGTACAATAGGACTTCGAGGATAAGAAAATGCACCAAAAATTGATTGGATTATTAGGTGCCAATTTTGGGGTGTTACAGTACAGTCTGATGTTTTGAGTATAGTGACACCATAGAGGTGTATTAGAAGTGTAATTAAGTACCTTTGGATATTGACCGGTAAGGTATAAGACAAATTTCCTTTTCGTTTTAGCCTATACTCCTTGCAATCTTTTTGAAAGAATGGAATTCTTTGTTATCCGCGTAAACATTGTCCTAGTAAACTTGTTATCAAAAGGGACCCTAACCCAAACTACTTGTATGATAATACCTATATTTATGGTATTATCCTTCACATAGATCCACCATCCCTCTAAAAATTAACACCATCCCCATTCTTGATCATAAATTGATCATGTCAGTATTCCCTGTTTAGATTGTCCAATCCCAACCCCTATGGACACCTAAACCCTTCCTTTGGTCAGAACTTGACTTAGGCTCCAGATACCTTATAACATAGAAACCCTTCTTGTTCTTTACCCTTAAAGACTCCCCACTCTCAACCCTTACTCTGCTTGTATCTCAAAGCCCATGACAATATCCCACTGTCAATCCTATCAGCATTACTCATGACAATTCCTCATCCCATTCATTATAATAGTCATGTTAAACAACCCTATAATATGTTTCCACTTCTTCCTACCATGTAATAAACTTTAAACAAACTCTAAGGCTCTTCCCACACCCACTCCTATCCTTGAATCACTATGCATCAACATTCATCAATTGAAACAACTAATTTTACCTTATTGTCCTACTGTGATTGTTTGACCAATCCCGCAACTTTCTTTGATTCAACCCTCCCATTTGGATTATTTTTCACCTTAGAGACTTTGCACACATCAAAAAATCCTTCAATCATCCCTCACATGGCCTTCATGACTATCTCTCAATCACCCATCTATGGGCAAAGCCTTGATAAACTTCTATCTCTGTCAAACCCCTCAATAATAGATCACAATCATCATTAAATGACCAACAACACGTGCTTTTCACTGTATGGTGCTCTGCAACACCATAAATTTATTATAAACATCCAACCTCGTCCTCCTGGCAATGAATAAGGTGGGTTTCACGTGATTTATAAAATCACATTTTAGAGGCTCCCGGGTTAACCTAATTAAGGGTTTTACCAGTAAACCTTCAAACACAAATATCTTCTTCGGTTCTTAACCAAACAAACTAATTCAAAGACCAAATTATCAAGTATTTGATGCTTCAATATGCTGACATGATGGATCTATGAAATAGAGATTTGAAAGTTACAGTTTTAGAGATGTCATGACCTTATTAATGTTTACTCCATGCTTGTTACAGTTGGAGCCACTTTTACAGTTTTGTTTAACTTTTTAGCAAATGGTATTTATAGGAGAGATTACTGCGGCCAAAATAATAATAAAAAAATATATCATGAGGATGAAGTCTTGTGGGCATATAGGAATTTATAGGTCAGAATTTTTTGAAGGGAATAAAAGACATCATGTCAACTCTAAATTTTATCTGGTAACATATTGAAATGCTGACAATTGAAAAAACTAGGGAACTAAAAGAGTATGCATTAATAAAACAATCCATCATATAGTAATCCCCAGATAATTTAACAGTACAACAATAGTTGACTCCCATACCAATTCATGTCTCTTGCTTTTAGTCCTATAATGGTAATTATTTGATTAATGTTCAGACATAAGCTCTTTCTTAAGTTCTCATTCTTAGTTTACTAGCATATTTATTAAAATAGGTATCAACCCACTACAAAAGTTTGATGGCTAGAACAAAGAAGATACCTGATTAACTTGATCCAGCTTACTTATGATGTTAAGCTGAACATATGGAAATTCATCTTTTAGGAGTAGAAGAAAAATAGGAAGTAATTGTTCAATCTTTGCCTCCTGCAAACAATAAAAAAATGCATTGCATGAGAGAGCCTAAAAAAAAAAAGCAGTGTACATCACCAATACCATAATAATATTAAAGAAATGACTAGTGAGTAATATATGACTGAGCATTGTAAGACCATGAAAATTTAAATGTGACTAGGTCTCAATAATCCCTTAGAGTTTTAAATAATGTTGCAGATGCAAATTATGTAACATGCATTTAGGACAGGAACTCATCTAGTAGAATTTATGGTTAAATTTTCTAATGTATCTTTAGGTAAGAGTTGATAACCAATAATATGGTCATATGGATTTCTTCCAACACACAATTCTAACATGGAATAAGCATAGGTCCTCAGAAAATAAGAAAGCTATGAAACCATTGTCTAAGTACTGCTGCTATAGAAAATTTATGGTCATTGGCTGGCATTGGCTGGAGTAGTCAAAAATTCATTTTCCCATACTCGTAGGACTATGGCTCTATGGTGGTATGATGATAAGGTAATAAGAAATAACAAAACTTAGAAACTAAAGTTGTTTACCACAACATATTAAGTGAGAATATCATACAAAATGTTTTATAGCAATTATAGAACGCAGAAAGATGATCATAAGATAAAATATACCAAATCAAATCTTACCTTCCCTAAAATAGGAGCCATACCCATGATAACAGAAGCCAAGGCAGAATGGACATGCTGTGAAGAATTTGTTCACAGGTCCTGTCAAGACAAATCTAGCTTCATGAACAACTAAACAATAGAAGTGAAAGTATAACAATGTTTAAAACAAGCTTAAAGAATTCTGATTAAAGTATAGCTTGTACAAATCAAATTACCTTCACACAAGGAAGTATGTGCTGGATTGCAAGCTGAGGATTCAATATTCTACAAAACTTGGTCACCTTTCCTGCAGCTACAATACAAAAAATAGTGTTAGTCTTAAAAGGCTAAGAAATGAAAACTCTTAAACCTATCCATAACATTTGACAATGTGTTTGTTTTTAGAGGATAAAATGTAGTTGCAAAGGAGGATGTGACAATAACATGTTCAGTTTACTTAGCATCCATTGTTCAAGCAAGATATAATTAAAATAATAACAGTCATGTCAATATTTTTAAAAATAGAATGGATCAACAACATGTGACCAATCAATAATAGCATAACAATTGACAATAATCATTCAATGCAAAAGTGTATATTTTTACATTGAAAAAATAAAGGATATACATAAGCTTCATTGTTGTTACAAGCCAAAAAGGTCATGGTGTTCTAAACATTGATTAAGGTGTTATAAATGTATGTAAATCAAATATCAGATGCTATATGGCTATGCAAAAGGTACTTATAAGATCAATCCTACAATCACCATACATATAAATTATGTCCATTGTAATGGTATAGGAAGAAAATCATGATAACAATGTATGATAAAAGGCGGCAAAGATATCATAGTGTGGAGATCAAAATAAAGTATCATGAAAAAAAACATGGTATTAACTCTACATGGGAGCTTGAGTTCAGCATGAAACAGTTTAGGAGATTGCAATAATGTAAATATTATGAATGTTGTGTGAAGTACAAAGTGCATCTAGATTTAGAAAGACAAACTAGATATTAAGTTGTCGATGTACTCAATAGTAATTTGTCAGAACCTGCACCTATATGAGCCATTCATGCTTGATGAGGATGAAGGTGGTTAATTTCTTCCCTCAATTGAAGACTCCATCTTGGATTCTCAAGGATTTCTGTAGGTGGATGTGGTGTTGCAAATAGTTGAATAGACTGAAAGAAGACCAAAAGACTTTTCGCAGGTTGGTCTCAAGGGGTTCATGCCTAGCCAAGAAAAATGGGACTTCAAGGAGAGAGTGAAAAATATCTTCCAATACCTCCTCAAATTTTAAAATTTTATGGGACCAAAAGCCTCTGAGAAGGAACCTATGATCTATAAGTATCAAGAAAATTAAAAAACCCTTTGCCTCTCAATCAAAAACTGTCAACAAAAGGTCTCTAATGGAGTATTTCCTATATGGTCATGAAAATGTACAAATGAACCAGCAACATTAGAAATTATGGCTCTAGGACTGATTTTGTGCTGAACCGCGTTGTGCTTCTGCCTTTTACCCCTGACAAAATCCTTAATTGGGGAATTCCTTTTTTTCCTGCTATGCGGAGTAGTTTCTTTCTTTATAGTTGGAATGAATTATTGTTAGATTGAACAAACTACAGTAAGAAGGCACGTTGATCACCAGACATATTGCTCAATACTTTTTTAATAGAATTTGGCATACCTTGTGAACACTTCATGTCCAAATTGATCACATTGTCAATACTAGATTTCCTTGAGGGCTTTGGTACTTCCACATCTCCCTGTGGCTTGATTTTAGATGAAGACTTTGGCATTCCTTCACCTCCCAATACCTTGGTTTTCTTTGAATATTTTGGTATGTCCTCGCTATCCTCTGCCACCATATTCCTTGAATGCTTAGGTGTTTGTTCATCTTGCTGTATTTCTTGAACATGAATGACTCATTCTGTGGAGGTATTTTATTTGCCTGATAAAAGTGAACAATTTTCAACAAATGTTTCCTTAGCTAACAGAAAACTTGTAGGACAACTGGTATCATTGCAACTTCTTTCTCATCAGATAAAATTGCATTGACTGGTTTGTCTGGCATGTCCATTGCCCCAGATAGAAGATCATTGGCCTTACACATATTCTCCTACTTCAGAATTTCTGTAGCTTCAAATGTAAAGCTAGGAGTAACCATGGTGTTCTTCTCTTTTAGGTTGTTTTGTCTATCATAAATTGTTCCAAGAGAATCATGACCCTTTTGAATATTAGACATGATTCTGGGAGACTCCTTATATTTCAGGGAATCAGAATCATCATTGGCATTAGAATCATCCAATACAGACTTTGGAAATTCCACTGACACATGCTTTACGATTTTTGTTGCTAAACCTTGAAACCATTCAACTCCTTGTCTAAAGTAGAATAAAATGTATGCCTGTGGTTGAAGTACAGTGCCTATGTCAACAACCCTCACCTGAAAAAGAAGAAATTGAAATTTAAAACTCCACTGCTGCCAATACACAAACCCAAAAAATACTTAAACAAGGAAATTAAAATTATGAATAAGAGTTGTTAATGACCAATTCAAAATGTAGCTTGTATTAGTTCACAAGCAGTGGCTGTCAAGAGCACATTCTAAAAATCTGCCTACAACAACTAATATTTGGTAGCCAATGAAGATTTCTAAATTTCATATGCAATCTAGGTACAAAATAGTAGAAACTGTGAATAATTGCATTTGAAGTTCAGTAATAAGTAAGAACATAAACACTAAATGAAAAAAATTATGCAGAACAACTTTAACCTAAAAGCTAAGAACATCTACAATACATAGTAAAAAAAATGGAAAATCTACAATTATTGGTTATCGTAAGCATCATTCACAGGCTACATGAGATACAGTCACCTGATCAACAACAAGATTATTATAGCTTCAAAGATCATATTATAGCACGTTAAAGGCACTTATAAATAATATACATAAAGCAACTTAAAATATTGAAAATATTTAAGTGAAAAATTGAAACATGTGAGTCATCTAGCTTGTACCAGACATCAGGTGAGGTTTGGGCAAAGATGTAATAATGCCCATAATTCATTGTCCATCCAAAGTGAACGAGTACACCATATAATTCATATTTCAAATTTCCATGCAATTCATGTACACAAGCCGTAATAGATGTTGAGATGGAAATGAGTTGTAAATCAGCAAAAATCTAAGCATACCTATATATCATAATCTTGTTAAAGCATCAAATAATACCTGCATATCTTTCCCATTATTAACATATCGCTTCAGATCCAAGATTTGAGGGAATGAGACATATTTAAGTATTTTGGTCCCAAAAGTCCCAGTATTGGTAAAGCGCTTCAGTTGGATTGAGAGGACCTCAGGTGCCTTGTCAATCGTTAGCTGTTTATATACAGACTATCCGAGCTTGCATTTCTTGCACTGATATTTGTCATCACACTCAATGGTTTCCACTGTAATAAAGGAGTCTAATGCTTCAATTATTGAATCTGAATTGTTGATTTCTAAACTTAGATCAATTAGTGGCTCAAAACTGTCAGAGCAGTGTGTACATTCCACACATCTTGTTTGAAAAAAATGGAACCAATATAATTATCACTCTTCAAGTATTCTCTACTTGAGAAAACAAGATATTACAACACATGGACCAATGTACCACAAATGGTAAAAGCAGAGTGGGATGTTACTCACTGGTTTAAATTTAATAGTGGTGAAGAGTGCCAAAAAAGATGTAAAAGACGGGTGATTTCAAATGTTGTCACAAAGTTAGAATAGTGACCTTGAAGATATGGAAATTGTGTTGAGTATAAAAATAGTGACATTATGTGTGCAGTCGTAACAACAAAGAAAAAAAAACATCTCTCGGAAAATGCAATGATAACATCAATAGGGTCAGATGATAATGTCATAAAAGACAATAAAAAAGAGATCAAATGAAGTCATGAACAATAACAATTCAGTCATATGAACATTATCGAAACCATAGAGTTAAAATAGTGAATTTTAATGCACAACAATTTTACATTAATGATTAGAAGTCAATAGGAGAAGTCATACAAGGTTCAATAGTAGTGGTTTGTTCACTATTACAAGGCATGAATGTTGTACAAAGGAGAAAATACCACCAAAAGAGGGTCCAAACTGAAGTAAAGTTGAAGGTAATAGCCTCAAGACTCCCCTTGATAGATGTCTAACCCATGTGGAGTCTTGAACTGAGGTCCAAATGTTGTATCTACATGATAGCTCCTTTGTTTATCACTTGAATTGTTCTTGATTTTCTGTTAGAATTTCTTGATACTGTCTTTATATATTTAACACATTATTTATTTGTAACAGTCCATGTATCACAGTTTGTTAATAACAATGACTTGGCTTATATGAGACATCAAATATCATTTTCTCTGTTACTTTTTTTGCAATTGAATCATTTTCTCTGATTACTTTATAATTGTCCTCTTGATCCTTATCTCTTGTCTTTTCACTCCTTTTTTTTGTATCACATGTCGACATTTTACTGTCTTTTCCTCCATTGATCTTACTATTACTGCAAAGACTATTGCTCATCATAATAGGGCTAGTTATGTTCTTGTTTTGATCTTAATGACACAATTGATCTCAGTCTTCTTCATTTCATTGTTATCAAACATGACCATTTCATTTTAATGGTAATGCTAGTTTTTTTTCATTATCTTTGGTTCTATCTCTTCTTATGATAGTGCCTCAACCTCTTTTGATGTCAGTGTTTTCAATGTCTTTGTTCTGTAACTTTAGGAAGACAATCAAGTGTTCATAATCAGTTTAATCCATGAAATATTAAAAATAATAAAATATTGAAGTCAATGTACAATAGAAAGTAAAAATTGTGAAGGTTGAATAACGCTACATAAAATTGCAAAACATATCAAAGTTAGCATTAGAATGTTACTATTGTATGTAAATAGTGTTGTTATAAAATTTTATATGCCTATTTACTTGGGTGGCAAAGGATTCAAGAACTTCACTATTGTTTTTAGAATATACATTTTAATCAGGGAGTAAGGTTGTTTATAACTTTAGCTTTTTCCATTCCATACCTTCAACCTCTTAGTAGCTAAAAGTACTGAGCAAAACAAGATAAGAAGACCCAACATCATACCTGGAGAAGAGAGGCAAATGCATATAATGCATTTTAATTTAATACTTAGGATACAGGTAGTATTAGAAGGACAAGTACTTCTAGCATGTTATCTTTCAAGTTGACCGTTCATAAAATATTTCCATGAATATAGTGAGATATATTTCCTAAACCAGTTACCACTCTTAGCTTGGAATGTATCTATAGTGAAAAAATTGAAATTAGTTTTCAATACGTATATGTCTTAAATTGTTGCACAATGGATTGAGGCTCAAGAGTAAACAATAATATCTATGGATTCTACCATAAAGTCCATGTCTTACTTTGACCATGTGGTTTGCAGATTGCTCAAATTCTACTAGCATAAGAGTTCTAAGGTTTTGTGCCATGTGTAAAGCTCAATTCATTACCATTTCTGGTGACTAGGATCCTTTTATGAGCTGGTAAGAGGATTTTTCAACTCCCTACGAATGAGGGACAAGTTTTGGAGTTTTCAAGCTATTTTTCTAGCTTACCAATTAGTTTCCAGCTGCTCTACTGGAATTAAAGTTTCCAACCTGATCTATCAATATGCAAATCACATTTCAATCTGTAAACTGAAATCCTACCAACATGCAAATTGAGCTTCAATCCATTGTTTCTCCAAAATAGAGTTTGCACCCTCCATCTTCAGAAAAGCAGTGTTTGAAGGCCGTTTTCTCAATTCCAGCACATGTATTTCCTATTAATTTAATTTTTTTTTATAATACTTGTGCTGTTGTAATTGGTTGATTTTTTGAACATCGTATAAAAACGTAAAGGTCTGTCTGAAGATGTTGCAACATTAATAAATTCAGAGTTTTATTTTCTCCTTTTAAAGCACTATGACAAAATGATTTGTCATTTGTCAAGGCATACTTGAGAGAATTTGTGAGCACAGACCCTTTGATCCATGCGGCAGAATGCCAAAGCATCAGTTGGAATAGCTACCTTATTATAGACACAAAACATTAATGGGAATCAATCCTGTTCGAAAGGCAAAATAAAGGTTTGTAGAAACTTTGGTGAATGAGTAAGACACGATGAAAGCCAGGGTATGAAACTCTATTTGCAAGAGTTTAACCCTGGAAACCTGCTCTAGAAGGCCGGAAAATTACAAATTACAATTCTGAGAAAGATACTGTTAGTACTAACCACAGGAATTTGTTCTTATCTAAAAACTTAGTTTACCCTCATCTACCAAATCTTTTAGTGCTTATCCATATGTAATTGACAAAACATGAGTGTAGAAATGCAACCCTTTATTAACTATTAACTATCTATTAAAGGGGGGGGGGAGTCCTATTGATAGGTAGGTCGAGCACTCAACTCTCGTAATGGGAAGAACTATAGTTTAGTTTTTCCGACATCTCCTTCTGCATTATTTTTGATAGGAGCCGCTGACCTGGGGGAGCCCTATTAATAGTAAGGCTCTCCTCAGCTGAATTAAGGAGCCCCCCTTCTACTCCATAGTTCGGTTGAGGAGATAAAGATGAATGATCTGTGAATCTGTTGTCCCTAATAATTAGTCGATAATTGAAAATTGAAATAGCTAATAGAGGCATATTCCTCCATTACTATTTTGAGAAAAGGAGACAAACTTAACAATAACACAAGAATCACAATTTACTTAATGTTCAAAACCCAATTATCAAGTTGAAACAAAAAAATGTAATAGCTAAAAAGTGTATGTTAAATGATTGTATTCAATTCTATATTTCTTAGAGAAGACCCAATATGTCAAAAAAAGTGATGAAATTTGAAGTCTTGACATGTTATGCATGCTTGTTTGACAAGAAATTTCTATTCCTCTTATTATTAATAATCATGTCCAGACAGAAATGCAACATTCATTTATTTCAGAATCTTAAAAAGTTGCTCTTGACAAAACCAACAGGAGGAAGAAACTGAAACTGTAACAATATAAGGAAAAAAATACTAACTAGTGATTTTAATATCTACCTACTAGCAAATATTTTGGGGTCAATATTTTGTAATAGTTTTAGTGCTCTTGAAATTGCATTATTGTCTAAATTTTGATGTATTCGTCTAAGATTTTAGGATTTTTTTTTAATATGAGGTCACTCTATTTTCAAATCCTTCCAATTCTAAAAATGGATGAACTAGATAGAGGAGAGAAACAAAGAGAAGTTATCATTTGCATGGTGCATTTTCATCCAAGCATGTCAGCCACTAATTGAGGGTTTTTCATAAAAAAATAAAATGTTAAATATGTTAAATTTATTCCTTAATGAGGAAACATGGTATCTTTACCATTGGAACCATTCAGTGGTACACTTCATAATGTATTAAGATGGTACCATGTGATTTTCAGTAGCTAGTAAATCCATCTTACCTGAAAATATAAACATGGGATCTTCACCATTTGGTCCATTCATGCCTACACATGTTGACATTTTTCTCATTCCATTCCACCTATTATTGGTAAAGGTTCAATGTAGAGGAACATGGTGAACTAAAAAACCACACATTTATTCAATAGACAAAGGATTAGGAAGACATCACCTTCTGGCTCTTGAAGGCATTAAATGAAATTTAATGAAAATTCATCGTAATAGGACATCTTTGTTTTGTAACAAAATTCACTTAATCATTCACAAGACACCATCAAGTTACAAATAGGTACTGCTATTTATCAAGTAGTCTTAGGCATTTGAAATACATCTTCATTCAATATATTTACTCTCTTGATAACTCCCAAGGATCAGATAACTCCCCAATGTCAAGTTTGCTACAAAATCAGGCTTCAAGGATTATTAGGCCTTGTCAATAAAGGACTAAACATAACCCCTTCCAAATAAGAACAAATTCCTAATTGGTTGGCATTTCAACTACCTTCAAATGTCTTCCAAAGATGGTTTCAAAATGAACATCCACTGACTAATACCAATGGCTCCAACATGGACTGTTAACATTGAATCCTTTAGAATAATTTGGTTTTCACAATGACTTATATGAAAACAATCCTTCTTAAAAATTACAAATCCTAATTTTCTTTGCATTTACAAATGCCTCTTGGATTCTAAACATAACATTGACAACACTCTATACATACTTTAGATGATGTTGAGCAGTCATCATAAATTTAATCCAAAATAAATGTCAACTTTGAAAAGAATCACAATATGCTAATCACATTATAATCTTCTATGAATTAGTAACTCAAAAGGGCTCTCTATACACCATGAAAATGTACAATTTAGTTCTATCACTATCATGCACTAACTTAACACAAAAGGACTCAAGACCCTAATGCTTACTATTAACACAATTTGATCACAATCACTTTAGTTTGGATTAAACATTTTTTTCCCTGAATCCTTCTAGTCCTTGATATAGCCTTACATATGCCCACCTACCAAGACACAACCTGTCATTTCAAATGAGTCTCATTTTTGGTTTATAATTAAAACAATCAACTCCTAGTTTGTCAGTTGTTAACTTGTTACACTCATTCAAAAGACAATATCAACAAATGGGTTTAAGTTTCATTCTTTACAAACCCCAAAGCACCATAAAAGATTTAATGACTGTTAAGTTCACTGACAATCTGTGTTCACCATTAATAGGCCATGATTCAATGATCAAATACCTGAAACTCACCATTGTGAATGCTATTCATAGTCTAATACCAAGAGAGAAAAAAAAGATATTTGTGAAAACCACATCAAACCATGTCCATTTATCCCGCCACTTTGAAATATTTAAGAACAAATATAAAACTTTCATTTCACCAACAATTAGATTTTTCTACCAGTTGAAATTGGAGAAACATAATTTTGAATGCTTGTTTACATAGGTAATGAAAGGTAATGATATGACTTAGTAATCAAAAGGTAAATAATGCTTGATAACTTGAGGCTAATTCTAGACTCAGGCACACTGATTCCAGATGTGCACAATAAACAAAAGTTGTGATTTCTCCATGAATAACTAGTCATCCCATGAACTCCTAAGGCCTTCATCGCCTCCCTAATGGCTAATACCATTGATAATCTATCACAATAATACATTTGAGAATAATAGCACATAATACCATTGAAAATAGAAGGCTGACAATAATTCAACTTTTAAAAAAACATTATATGTAGAGTGTAAAGGAATAACATGCACTAGTGATCTCACGAAATTGGGGAATAACATGCTAAGAAAATAATACTAACTGCTTCTATTGCTTTTCCTTATACATATATTATGTTTATTAATGTAATCCTAATAATGCTATATGGCCTATGATTTTATAGGTTATTAATGGGGATGGTCTACAGGCTTCTTTCGTTTGTTCTTAATGCTGTTGTGAAGGTATTCAATTCTTAGTTTTTCCATTTGGCGTATGATCCCACACTACCTAAAACTGTGTTTAGCAAGCTGTGTGTTTCAAAACAAATTTGGTATTGATATTATAATTGGTAAAATCTGTAACTCAAACACAAAAATATCAAACTGGAAAATGTGAAAGATTATAACTCTATTGTGGTTTCAATCTGGAATCTTCTATTATGTTACTTGTACAATTGAAATATGCTATTTTAGCCATTGATTATTTAAATTTGTGTGATGTGTAACGCTTAAATGCCTTTTTTGTGAAAAAAGAATATGTATTTTGGAAGAATGTTTTCACAAATTTTATTGCAAATTAATATCTATTTTCTCCTTGTAGGTTTACTGCAGTCATTCTGAACATGACTATTCTCTTCCTTGGAAAAAGAAAAAGCAATATACAAGCACTAGCAGGCAAGCTTGATCTGCTAGAATTTTAATATTAGCTTTGTCTACATGGGTTAATTGTAATTTTCCATGGTTGATTTTATATGTGACTTTTTTTATTGGAGCACGCTCTTTCAAATTAAAAGTAAAGCACAACCTGAGTTGATTAAAAGGGTTTCATTTCAGGAAATAGTGTCCTAGAGAAATATTCAGCATAGTATGTAAAACAAACTGTGTTGTATATGCTAAGAAATTATTTAGCAGCTCACCAGATCGTAAAGTCTTAGCTAGTAAGAAAAATAGTATTGCAGTAGGCTATAATTATCTCTTGGTTGATGTTGTGATTGTGAAATTATACAGTCTTTATGGATGCTGATTGATGGGGAGTATAATAGTTTTTCCTTTTTGGATTTCAAAGAAAGTACTCAAATTGGTAGAAAGATAATAGAACTAACATATATGGGTTAAATTTCTTCCAATAAAGTAAAGGCTTGGTAAATTGAAGCCAATGTCACAGCCTTGGGTGATAACTGATAATTGGTATATATGTGAACAATGTGAAAGTAACTAATTATCTACAGTGGTAATTTAAGGCATTTTTTTCGCTTTTTGCCTATTAGTAAATGAACATATTTGACCCTTATACATGGTGAACCTGACATAGTGGCTTGAGAGGAGTTAATTCTGTATACCTAGATAATAACTTTGAGTGTCAATTAAGCAATGCAACTCCCACAAGAAAAAGACAAAGGTTTAAATAGTAGCAGGCAAGGGAAGTTGGTAATTATGCAAAGTTTGAAAGGTAAAATCATGCTGTTGATATTGATTTCAACAAGGTTCTAGTTTTAGAAGTTGAGGTACATACATTTTCTACCAAATTAGAGAGTGTAATGTCCCCAATTTCGTGAGTGTTTTATGAATAACATGCACCAGTGATCTCAAGAACTAGGAAGAAATATATTCACTTATGCCTTGACAGATCCTTCTTAATGGATGCAAGATGCTAAGAGGATCGACTCAGTAGAAATAAAGATAAAGGAGGGTGAAATATATATTTCAACTCTTGAAGTCATTCTTGAGGATGATAGTATAGTTGGAAAAGGATGTAATATAAGTAAAAAGTCCACAAGGGAAGAAGCAGCTCTAAAGATATTAATGCAACTTAAGGTTGGTGCACATTTTCTAAGCCTAACTTTGTTTCTTCTGTCATTATATATGAAAAAAATATACATAAATTTGCAGCCCCAAAAGCTTGTCAAGGAGGACTTGGCCTAAGTACTTGATGGAGCTAGACATGTCATGATTGACATAGAGCTCAAATGTCAAAAAAATTGTATAATGCATGAAAATGGTGACAGACAAATGTCACAATGAGCATAAAATTCAGCGATGCTTGCATCAATAGATAACAATAGAGAGTAGATGGAAAAATAGTCTTTACTATCTTTTGAAAATAGTGATTTACATTGGCATTCAATAATGAAAAAGGGCATTGATATGAAGATAAAGAATAGGATAACCAATATATAGTTACAAGTAATGTGCTAGAGATACATCACTAACATGATGAGTAGGAATATTTTCCATTGCTCGTAATGTAGGATTTCATTGGTTTGGGTAGAAATAAGGTTCACAGTTGTGAGGTTCAATGAAACTTGAAAGCAAGGTTAGAAACAAAAACTTGGACTAGAAAGCTTTGTCTATGAGCTCAACACTTTTCGCTCATTAATTCATTGTAGTTAATTTTAAGCTCTCTCATATCATATCCTTTTGATTACTAAATCATATCATTACTAAGTCATATCATTACCTTTCATTACCATTGGCTTGTGAAGCAAGTTTTTGGGGTACCTCCTTTAGAAAAGAGGCGAAATTGCCTCTTGAGAGAAAACCATGATCAGTCTATTTTAGAGCCTCATGTTACAAAACAAAATATCCCAAGTTTCATGTATGTTTTGTAAGGTGGAAAAGGGTATCCAAAACTATGATTACAATTTGTGGTTGAGCTTCCTATGTGAAATTATGGCCAAAATAGTGAGTTTCCTTCTCTAAAGAAATATATAAGCTAAACCATTACAATCAATTTTTGGATTGATTGTTACAAAGTAACCGCTAGTTATTTTAATAAATGTTATATAAGTCCCAAAAGGTATCTTGAACAAGTTTCAGTTTGTGCCCAAACCGAGTACCCTGAGAGTTAATGCTTGAAAACCTGTAGGATGGGGCTAGTAGGCTTAAGCAAGCACATTGAAGGAAAATGACATTGCAAGTTGTTTGGGTAAGAATCAATTGTTGTTGTTGGGTTTTTGTATTCCTATGATGTTGAATGTATTTTGAGATTGATTTTTCCAATGGTGTGGAATGCTATTCCCTTGTAATGTCTATGGTGACCATATTGGTAAGATCCTCTTATCGCCTAGTTGTCATGTTTTGAGTTTCAGTAGAAAATTATTCTCTACTTGCATGTTGCATTTCAAGCTGTTGAAATGTTTGAGAGAATCAAGTGTAACGATTCTCATTTTGTCAATCCAATAGCTATGGAGACAAATGTTAATTGTTGTTGTTTTGACACTTCTTTTGGACAGTAAACTTGTTTTCTAGAGATTAGGATCAGTATGAAGCCTCTTCAATGTGACTAGCAAATACTAACTTGACTCACTCACAACCCTTGATCAGATAAAGGTAAATATATATTGTTGAATTTTAGAGTGACATTAAAAAAAATTTACCGAGACTATCTTTATATTGATTGTTAGGCTGAGATACCCCCAAAACCATTATTAGATCAGCTCGATGACCTTTACCATCCAATATGAAGGTTCTTATAAGTTTTTAAAGTCTATAATCAATGCCTTGAATCATTAAAAATTGCAAATATTCATGAATTAAACACATAAGGAATGACTCACAAATAATAAGAAAATGCATGGTATAGCCCGCCTAGGGCATCAATTTTGTTCTTATAAACAAAACCATTTAAAATAAGATCAATCCCATCTTGAGAAAGAAAAGGGAAAAAAAAGACCAGTGCTTGACAAAGAAAAGGGATCACATTCACTACCTTGAAGATTGAATCGAATAAGAAATGGAGATGAATGAAATCTCTGAGCAATATGTGGTGAATCCTTCTATTTTGCCACGAAAATCCTTCTGTCCTTCTTGCCTACAGCTAATGGAAAATATTGTTTGTGCATATACTGAACCCAAAACCCTTCAATCCACACAAAATCCTTCTATCCTTCTTGCCTGTAGCTAATGGAAAATATTGTTTGTGCATATATAGTGAACCCAAAACCCTTTAATCCTTGCATGCAGGAAACCAAAAAAATGCTCAATTCTTGCGCGCGGGAAGCCAAAATATTATTTTGGCCATTACTAAACATTGTAAAATGCCCCATCGTGATTTTTATGTGTCGCTATTGTATGATTATTAGTAATTAATTAAATTAATAAGGTTCATTCTATTTTAAATTTTAATTAATTGATTATTTTTAATTAATTAATTAATAATTATAATAAATAATATATTTTAGGTGATATATATTATATAGAGATTGGTGCTATATTTATTTTGTCTTAATTATTTTTTAATTTATGAAAATAATTAAAATAGTTTTGGCCAAGAGTTTATATAGGCTCAAGAGGCAACTTCTAAGTCTAGTGTTCTTTATAATGTATCTCAGTCAGGGTAAGTTTTCTAATGATTTAAGCTCAAATTTTGGTTCTCTTTTTAATTGCTATTTAGGAATGAGAAGAAAAAAATCGTGCCTTCCTTCTTGAAAATGTGACGCTCTCATTGAAACCGTTGTTCACACCATTAAAGCTATATTCTACCTACACTTGAATCATCAAAATCTTATATATCCTACTCATTGGCCGCCCTTTCCCATGAGATTCAATCTTTTTCTTGTTCCTTATCTATTGTTTACATTTCAAACATCTGTTCATTAATGAAATCTGCATGCATTCATGGTGCATTTACTTGCTAATTTGTACTCCTTTTCATCATGCATCTGCTACCATTATGGAAAAATATTCTCATTACTATTCGTGACAAGTATTGTTCTTTGCGGGAAGGAGTCATCCTCTGATATCTAGCCACCATTTTCTCCTCTTCCATGCTTTCTATGGGTAAACTAGATTTTTTCCCTAACCTGCACATGTAACCCAGGTTGACATTCTTGGATTAACAGTATGATCTAAGAGTCAAAGAAAACTTTAACTTTCAAGTTTACCTCCATTACTTATGCATAGTAGGTTATTTTTATATAATTAGCAATTGCACTTTGTTATGCTATGGGTATGTTGAAGAGGTATGAAATTAGGTTGGTTTAAAAAATTTGACCTATGTTTTTTACATACATATATTATTTAGTTGTGATTTTACCTGATGACCAAATTAGTCATTTATTTAGTCACTTAGATGAATTTTTAAAATGGAACCTTAATCTAACGATAATAGTTATCATTTAGAGATATTGACAAATAGTGGCCAGAATAATGTTCATACAATAAGTCTATTGGCGAACACACATTATTGGTGAAATGCAACTTCTAAGAATATAAGTATATGATATTATCAAATGTTAATGTGTAAAGGAGTATTAATCATTAATTTAGTCATTTTTATTATGAGGGTGACTAATTATTTAGTCATTTAATTGGTCATTTAATCATTTGTTTATTCAGTCATTTATTTGGTCATTTTACCCGATGACCAAATTGGTCATTTATTTAGTCATTTTAGTTGTGATTTTACCCGATGACCAAATTGGTCATTTATATTTGTGAATTACAAAAAAATGGGTAGAACATGATCAATTTTAGTCACGTGACTAAAATTTTTAGTCACCTGGTCATTTATTGCCCAAATTCTACTAGTGTGAAAAGAGGAGATCTATTATCAACATCGGAGTGCATATCGAAGGATCAGATCTTGAGATATTCTAACAAGTGTATCAAGTGAAATCTCTTAAAAGAGTGGTTCTAACAGACCTTTCTAAATCTCTTAGCCGAGTGCTTACTTTGTTGTAAGTTTAAATCCTTTTACAAGGTAAATTGTAATGATCTATATCTCTTAACCGAGTAGACCTCTAACCAAGTAGATCACCAGATGTGATCAAATTTTGTAGCCCTAACTGACACACTTTATTGCTGCAATAGTGAAGATTTTTGTGGGTGTCATCCCCACCCTAGTTTTACCTTATTGGGTTTCTGGGTCACCAAATTCGTGTCTTGAGTTATTTATTTACTGTCATGGATGATACTAGATGATAGATCAATTACATTTATGCATGATTGTGGATCAATTTGTTTTAAGTGATAAAAAGTTGAATATTTGATTCACCCCCTCTCTCAGTATCTCCATAAAAAATATGTTTATAGTATATATTTTTATGTAAATATGTAAAAATTATAAATATGTCATTTAGCCATCATGAAATAACACGCCTCACCCCTGACTAACGTAGAAAGTTTCCCAGGAAAAACCTATTAAGAAACAATGCTGATGAATATGCCAAAAGGATCATCCTAATCCCAAACCTCTAAGATATCGACTTAATAACCAGAGCGAGATCCAAGCTAAGATGTGAGAGCCTCATACACATATAATAGGAGACTCCCAAAACCTAGGAACCTAGTCTGGGACTGAAAGAAAGGGCATCCAAATTATCTGGAGTTTTTATGATAAACTTTCCCTATCCCTAATAAGTTATTATCTATGTTGAGAGCCTAACTACTAGTAGACCTCAGCTAAGGACTGTATGAAAATTAGGGGACCATAGGAAAATAGTCCAAAATCTTAAACAACATTGATTCAGAGCTTCAAGATGTCTATCCTAAATATTCGATACTTTCCTGAATCAAACTATATGTTGTGATTTGAATATGCCTACGTCAAACTAATCAATTATAAAAGAGTATCTATAGATGTGTATTTATATATATATATAAATATATATATATATATATAAATATATATATATATATAAATATATATATATATATATATATATATATATTCATATATATCCATATATATATATAATTATAAATATATGTATATTTATCTATGTAAATATATATCTATTTTGTGTGTGTAAGTGTAGATTCTAAACTGTGAATGGGAGGAAATTACTGGGTAATCGGGAAAACAGAGGTAGGACAAAGCTCTGCGTGATTGCAAAAAAAACTAACCTCTCTTATTAGGTTTGATAGGGGTTCCATGACGGTTACCATTAAACAAATCTTATCTCTCAGGATCATTAAAACTTAATTTACCCCATCAAATTCCTAAAAGACATACCATTAGAGATGAAAGAAAAAATTCAGTACTAATGAAAATCCAATAGTTAATGTTCCTGAGAAATGATTCTCAAACCATGATACAATAAGAGAAAACTAGTATATGGTAATTTAAAATTAAGATTTAAAATTCTATACTCATCTTTTATTCTTCATTCATAGAGAGAGAGAGTCAATTTCTACATTAAAGTGTTTCCTCGGATATGGTATATCAATATTGGTGCTAAGTTCATAATCAGATTCCCAAACTCCTACTTGATCTTCCAAAATGAAAGAATCAATCTAGTCCACTCCATCCGGGAGTTTAACATGAAAGAAACAATAAAGGAAGTTAAGATTTCTTCTCATGGTAGGAGCCCAAGTGACAAAAAGCTCTATGTCATCTATTTTCAAAACTGGGAAGGTCGGGACTGGCCTACCACCCACCAAAGATAGATCATAAAAACACGGTTTGGGTATTGTAAGATCCTCCCTAACATTGGACATAACTTTATCCAAGCCTCCTAGGTAATAATTCTTGAACAGTCCTCTGCAGAGTATCTCCAAAGGTAGTTTGTTTGTACCATCTTGGAGGGCCGAGGCAATGAATAAGGCCGAAATGTCTGAGTTAACTCTGTGCCTATCCAAATTATTGAGACACTCTTTGCCCATGATTCTAAGGACTGCCTGGATGACTAAATGATGAGAAGAAAGTAAAAAAAATTTATCCTCAACTCAGATATGGGTGTGTCGAAAGCAATTTGAATTTGAGGACCCCTGAGCTTAATGTGCGTGGTCATTTCTTTTGAAACTAAGAAGACTACTTGCCTAAGTTATGTCCCTTCAGAGCTGAAATATAAGGAGAGTGGCTAGAGAAGTATGAAGCCAAGTGGAATGGAAGCGACATCGATATATCTTCTATAGATTGGCAAGTTAACAGTTAGGGGATATGATGGGACAGATTACAAACATATATGTCTTCATTAGTATATTTATATTAAGTCAAATTTAATATATTCATAAAGTAATAAAATGAATTTAAAATGTCAGATATATATAACATTATTAATGTATATAACCTTATCTATTTAACCAATGATTATATATATATATATATATATATGAATTTATATAATTTTTTATGTGTAAAAAAGTAAAGATCACAAGTTTGTTGATATGTATACCTCTGTGCTTCTACCCAAACATTAATTTCCTTACCCTAGAGGTGTCGCACCCTTGCTTCAATTTTTTGGCGAATATCATATTGCTTGCATTCCCTATGAATAACTTCTGAATGTCCATTTACACAGTTATAGTGTCATAAAGAAAGCTAACTTCTACTTATTAATCTGTACTTTTCTTTTTGTACATTTAACTTGGCATAGTTTACCAGATTATAAGAATTTATCTAAAACCAAAAGGATAGATCTTCCTTACCCATATCTGAAATAACTTTTGCATATAGTGTATGTATATGAAAAACACTTTTCTTCCTTATAAAGTACTTTATCCACTATTTCATAGTACTTTAACCATTTCTTCTGAGATTTCTTACTTAAACTAATACGGTACAATATCTCTTACCTTATCCTTTGTAATATGTATGAACAAAAAAAATTATATCGTATGTTGCTAATATTTACTGAAAACCCTTATGGCTTACCACTAATTCTATTTAATCCTTGTGGAGCAAGTCACAGCTCCATTCACCCTCACCTTTTTTCATTATTATCATGGCCAGTTCTTCTTCTCCCGAGTCCTTCAACATTTTAGAGCATTTCTTCATTGATGGGGCCACTATACGAAAGTTCTCCAGTTCTGTATTATCCAAAACTTTTGGGATATCAAAACCCTCATCACGTGAGTACTTGAGGAGCCAGTCCTTGTCCATTTCTTTCTTCAGTAGATTTTTAAACAAGAAATTCAAATTTCTTTGCATTTCAGGCCATTAGGAGTCAAAGACCTCATTTTTGAAAACAAGCATCAGAAACCGTTGATCGTTTGGGATGTCTTTAAGATTTTCTATTCCTGTTTGCATTGTCATTTCCTAAAAATGGCACAGTCATTTGGTTACTGATGCAATATACCATATTCTCCAAACCACCCAAAATATCATCTTCAAAAATTAACTGTGTGACCTCCATGATATCTCCCTTCTTGATGCTTGCAAAGGTAGCTAGGGCAATAAAAAGACCCACAATGTTCCCATTAGTCTGGTATGTGAAGGAGTTTTCAAAATGTTCATCCCCAATACCCTTTTCCAATGCTCTTCTAGAAGCTTCCAGGATAGGCTTCAGAATCTTGTTCCATCTCTCATGTTTAATAGTTCCTCTAAATGCCATGGCCCGATTATCACTAAGCTGATACGTGATAAGCCTAAATTCCATCCTTACTGAGAACTGTAACCACCTGAATTTGGTCTATTCCAACTATGGACCCTATTTGCCCTAAGTGTGATCATACCCTCGATTATGTCCAAATGACCCTGTTACTGCTTGGCATAATTCTTCAAATCAATTTAATATCCTGGGTGATTTTTATCACTGATTTATATTAACTATTATAGCCATACAATTCAAATCAATTTCAACCAATCAAATTAAATAAAAAATCAAATATGGCTATAGTATTTAATTATAAAGGAATTAAATAAATCCCCAAATCAAATATCCACTTGCAAATTAACCCATTCCCCCTAGCCTATTTAATTTAATTAAAAAGGCTATAGTCGCCTAATTATTAAAAAGCAATTAAATGGTTTAAATAATTAATTCCTATATTTCTAAATGAATTAAATAAATTTATTTCATTTATCAATATTCCCTTAAACTCCAACCTAACCTATCTCAACCACTTCTACCCTGGGTTCTAACCCTTCTAAACCCATTCACCCATGCTAATCTAATCCTAATCCTAAATTCTTCTCTAACCCACCTCCTAATGTTGTCACATTCCATTAAGGAATACTTAGCAACTCAACCCACTTGAGAAAGTCCATTTTCTCAAGCTTGACCTCCTTAAGGTCCACTTTCTCAAGCCATCCTCCCTTGCCTCTTTAAGGCTTTCATTAATGACTTATTAATGAAGATGCCTTAAGCCTATGTCTCTCCCATGCCTTATTAATACCTTGGGCATTAATGGCTCTTACATCTTCATTTATGGGTTTTCTAATTCATAAATGAACCTTGTCCCCCCCTCTCTCTCTCTCCCATTCTTCTATAAATAGAAGCCTGTTTTGAGAGCAAATAAGCCTTCACATTAGATCAAAATTACATTGTTATGCTGTTGGATTACTCTTAGAATCATATTCCACTCTTTATTCCATGCTTTTACATTGTTTTAGTTTCATCTTTTAAAGCTAAAATACATGCTTTTTCATCTTTTTAGTTTAAATTTGAATCAAATCCTTCATGCTATAATAGTATTGGTCACTGATATGTAGCATATTCTGAGGGCTAAATATGCAACTAATCACACTCTTTCTAGTTAGAAGGCAATAGGCCGATATTAGTGGTTTTGAACATTTTATCTAGCCATTTGAACTAATGCAATGACTTATTGAGTGTTTGTGTTATTTTCAATAGGTGTCCATTTACACACACACATTTCTGGTGCCCACCATGGGGCCCGAATTTCAATTTAGCCTCATTTTCTAACACTTTTCTAGCAATTTGCAGACTCAGGAATCAGACACAGAATCACATTTAATCTTGGAGGCTCTTATCCCGGATACACCCTCACATCGCGTAAATTCTAGATCACATCCGTGATTTCCCGGATTGTATATGGTTTTCTCTCGTATTTGGTTAGCAAGGGCTCGTATCTGAAGAATAGGATCGTATCCCAGATACTATATCACATAAGGTGAAAATTTAGGGTCGTATCTGGTTTTGAAGCTTGTCCATTTGATTTATCTAATCCTAAAAAGTTTGACAAGTTATGCTTTCTGTATTTTGTAGCTTAACAAGTGTTTGCAGCTACTTTTTGGCGGTTTTGATGGAGTCAAAATTAAAAGGATACTAATGTGATTTTTACAGGTTACCAAACCCCTTTCGTCTTGACTTCTATTTATCTGCTTTTCAAACACTTAAAAACCATTTCTTCATACTTGCTAAAACAACTAGATATTATGCTCTTTTCCTCTTAAGGAAAATCAGAAAATTGGACGTTGTTTTATCATTTGTGACAAAATTGGGGTTAACTGAACAAGAAAACAAACTATTTAATTCATTTTGGGGATAGAAATTGAACAAACACAAAGCACTAAATATGTGGGCTTAATGAACAAACACATCATTTAATTTCTTTTGGATCAGTAATTGAATAACTCAAACAAAGCATTAAATCATTGTGGTAATTGAACAAGACAATTTTTTTTTTTCTTATTAAAAGCTTTCTGTTTTGTTTAAAATAGGAACACTTAAAACAAGCTCAACATAGATTGGGGGAAAGAACCTTGTTTATAGTGCTTGAGGAGAAAATGGCATGGACTAGGAGAGTATGCTCTTCTTCTTTTGAAGAATCAGAAATATAGAACTCCTAAGCTCGCCAATCCTAGTTACCAATATTTTTAACAGTAGAGGGCCTGCCGGTTGAGGAAAAAATCTCCTGGAAATGACCCAAGTGACGACAAGTCTTACGCCGACCCTTCCAACTCACTATAAATAGTTGCTTCCTTGTAGGCCAAAGCCTCGGAAGATGGAACTAGTTTTGTTCTTGGAATTTTGACATCATTCCTTGAACATATCGGGGTAT
>MU224301.1:2040730-2052101 GCA_018584345.1 Thuja plicata
TGAGCTACACATATATGGTGACTCCCAACTAGTTATCAATCAAATCAATGGGGAATATCAAACAAGAGATGAAAAATTGATGCCCTACAAGCAACTAGTTGATGATTTGAAGAAATACTTTGTCTTCTCCACCTTTCAGTAGGTACCAAGATCAAAGAATAAAGCTGCAGATGCTATGGCTAACTTAACATCCATGTTACAACTAGAGGAGCATCAATTTAACTATGACTTATTGGTGGAAGAAATATCCTATCCCACATTTGCCAATCCAAAATACTAGGTAATCTGTGCCTTGAATACCCCAGATCAATCCCGCTATGCCAGTATCATTGCCTATCTTTCTAACCAAACCATTCCTGCCAATCTATCTAGAAATGAGAAAAGATCCCTGATTAGGATAGCATCATGTTACATCCTCATAACTAACAACCTATATCGATGTATTCTCGATGGTACACTTCTTTGGTTCTTAGAACTAGAAGATTGTGATCTAGCTTTAAAAGATGTCCATGAAGGTGTATGTGGATCACACTTGAACAACTTTTCATTAGCTAAAAAACTGCTTAGAGTAGGCTATTATTGGCCTACAATGGAGAAAGTTTCTATTCAATTTTCCAAAGCATGTCTTAAATGCCAAACACATGGAAACCTCATCCATGCTCCTGCCAGAGAACTAATACCTTTTATAACACATTAGCCATTTCAGCAATGGGCCTTTGACTTGGTTGGAGAGATATATCCTAACTCTTCAAATGGACACAAGTTCATCATTATGGCCATTGAGTATTTCATGAAGTGGGTCAAAGCTGTGTCGCTAATCAAAGCCACTGGCAAACAGGTGGCTATGTTCATTCTGAATTACATTATTTGTAGATATGGGATACCCTCTTCAATTGTGACAGACAATGGGGGCCAATTTAAAAATCAAGACATTAATGACCTCTGTGAACAGTTTCACATTACTCAACATTGCTCTTTGATCTATTATCCTCAAGGTAATGGATAGGTTGAGGCATCGAACAAAAACATTCTCAAAATCCTACACAGAACTGTGAGCAAGTCTGGCAGAGACTAGCATTTACAACTAAATCCGGCACTATGGGCCTACAAAACAAGCATCAGAACACCAACTAGAGCCACGCCATTTTCTCTAGTCTATGGCGCTGAGGTAGTACTACCTATTGAGGTTGAAATCCCATCTTTTCGGATATCTTTACAAGGACTGGTTATTGATGAGCAATACCGTATTGATCAGGTCAATTCTCTGGACCTACTAGATGAGCGCAGACAACAAGTGTTCGATCACCTCAAAGTGTACCAAGCAAGAATGTCCAAAGGTTACAATAAAAAGGTTAAACCATGCAAGTTTGAGGTGGGGGACCTTGTCCTAAAAGAGAATCCTAAGAACCAGCCTAATAGAGAGCAGAAAGGAAAGTTTGAACCTAACTGGCTGGGACCTTATGTTATTACTGCTACTTTTGGGACTGGAGCTTATCAATTAGCTACACTTGAGGGAGACATTCTTCCTGATCCTATCAACACTCTACATTTGAAGTGGTTCTACACTTAATGTTTGGCTAGCAGAGCCTGTACAACAAAAAGTTCTTACAAAATACTAAAAACATTCAGAAAATTGATCCTAAAGAAATCCAAAAATAGTGGAAAAGGTCCTAACAAATGGGTATCCTTGGTGAAAACCTGGTAAACAGGCACCTTGATACTACAAAAACATTCAAAAATAAATAAAAAGAGAAAAAGAGAAAAAGTGCCTTGATGAGCAACTGGTCAAACAGGCTTCTTGGTAGCCAAAAGAAAGAAAAAGGAATTTTTCCAAGTGCTGAAAACCTGGCAATCAGGCGTCACTTGTAATCTGTGCTCCATCTATCAATGCACTACTGATACTAGGCCTTCATTATTTCACGTATGCTTGTACGCTGACTTCATTTTTCCTACATTACTATCTTGTCCTCGCTTGGAATTTGTCTATCTTTACGTCCTAGGAGTAAGTCATTCTGCACTGGGGGCATCTTTGTTGGCATAGTCCGTCGCAGTTGCTAGGTTTCTCTAAGATGGTTTGCCTCACAGATAAAATATTTATCAATACATACAAAATAATGTCACTTCCTCAAAACAAGGATGTCTTTTCACAAACATCAAACATGACATTTACATTCATGGAGGTCCTACAAGGCTATATTGGATCGAGAACATGAATGGATTATCCTATCATGGCACAGACATGGAACACCATATTGCTTGTATTACAATTTGCTGATTGATGAATCTTTACTATGTTTGACAGATGGATGAACAAAGTACTACTTAAACACACAATTTGATAAATGGTTTGATTATGATTCTTTAATTTCCTGATGATGTTTTCAACTAGGGGCATCTAAGTAATTATAAATTTTATTGGATTGATTCACAATTAATGATTTATTATGTCTTCTTAGTCACTCAATGACGTCTGCGCAAAGACAAATAGTCACAAGGATAGGGGGCATAATGTTTTCTTGATTTTCTGCATGTGGTGATTGTTTCACATGATCCTATAAATTTCACCTAACTTGGATGTTTATGGTAAGAGCTGCCACTATGGGTGGATAGCCGCATATATCTTGATCTTGGTTATGTGTAAAGTACGGTGAGTTTAACACAATTTCCTTGTCTGTTTTCTGATCCAGATTCTCACTAAGGTATATGAATCATAATGTACCCAAGGATATGAATTTTCAAGGTCATTGTGGGTCCAATATCTTGCCTTACTTAGAATCTGGTATATTAAAAGGAAGGTGACTATTTTGTTATCCTAGCTTCTATGCCTCGATGCCTAAGTCTATTTTCAACATTCCAATTAAACATAGTATTCATATTATCATAATATCAGTGGGTATTAGTGATGGTTATTCTATCAGGTGGCATCCATTTCAAAAATCGCCCAATGATGATAAAAATGTTGCAAAAATTGCTAAATCAGTGACAAGTCCTAAGAGTCTGCATGTAGCTACATTTAGAGTTTGCATGATGCATTTTTCAATAGAAATATCACCTTAAGGAAATTTAAGCTCAAAAATGGCTTCTATCTTCTTCTAAATCCAAGTTAATTACATAATCAATGATTCCTGAAATCTCTGATCTATCGGGAACAAAATCGAACTCATATTTTCACATAATTAACTTGGTAATTGTGTGTTTATTTTTAAACACACCGTCTTCTACTCTACTCTTTCTGGCCTTATCACTTCCTGCAAGTGTTATGATCTATTCAACTGAGGGTTTTTTTATTTATTTTCCTTTGATTTCATTCCTGAGGGGGCATGATCACACTATCATCAATTAAATTTTTTCTCGAAACAGCATCAAAATGACTTCGTTATCAAACAAACTAGGGGCATAACAGTTCCTTGACTAAGTTGGATCTGTTGGATAGAAAGCTTTGGTTCTCATAAGCTGGATATTTTGTGTTTCCTCATTTTAGAAGATTTTTAAAGCTCTTGGCAGCTTCTCACTGATTTTCGAATGACAACCAAGTTCAGAATCAGTATTATCAATTTTTGAATGACAACCAAGTTTAGAATTGGTATTTTTAAAATCTTTTATTGATCTTTGGACGACAACCAAGTTCAAAATCAATTTTATCAGTTTGGTTCGATCGAGTGTGAGACTGATCTCATCAACATTTCGTTCGACAACCAAGAATAGAATTCTCAATCTTTCTGAAGTCAAAATCAAAAACTTACTTTGAATCAATGCGCTGCTCGCACATCAATTCAAAGAGGGGAAAATGTAACCATCTGAATTTGGTCTGTTCCAACTATGGACCCTATTTGCCCTAAGTGTGATCATACCCTCGATTATGTCCAAACGACCCTGTTACTGCTTGGCATAATTCTTCAAGTCAATTTAATATCCTAGGTGATTTTTATCACTGATTTATATTAACTGTTATAGCCATACAATTCAAATCAATTTCGACCAATCAAATTAAATCAAAAATCAAATATGGCTATAGTATTTAATTATAAAGGAATTAAATAAATCCCTAAATCAAATATCCACTTGCAAATTAACCCATTCCCCCTAGCCTATTTAATTTAATTAAAAAGGCTATAGTCCCCTAATTATTAAAAAGCAATTAAATTGTTTAAATAATTAATTCCTATATTTTTAAATGAATTAAATAAATTTATTTCATTTATTAATATTCCATTAAACCCCAACCTAACCTATCTCAACCACTTCTACACTGGGTTCTAACCCTTCTCAACCAATTCACCCATGCTAATCTAATCCTAATCCTAAATTCTTCTCTAACCCACCTCCTAATGTTGTCACATTCCATTAAGGAATACTTAGCAACTCAACCCACTTGAGAAAGTCCACTTTCTCAAGCCATCCTCCCTTGCCTCTTTAAGGCTTTCATTAATGAATTATTAATGAAGATGCCTTAAGCCTATGTCTCTCCCATGCCTTATTAATACCTTGGGCATTAATAGCTCTTACATCTTCATTTATGGGTCTTCTAATTCATAAATGAACCTTGTCGCCCCTCTCTCTCTCCCATTCTTCTATAAATAGAAGCCTATTTTGAGAGCAATTAAGCCTTCACATTAAATCAAAATTACATTTTTATGCTATTGGATTACTCTTAGAATCATATTCCACTCTTTATTCCATGCTTTTACATTGTTTTAATTTCATCTTTTAAAGCTAAAATACATGTTTTTTCATCTTTTTAGTTTAAATTTGAATCAAATCCTTCATGCTAGAATAGTATTGGTCACTGATTTGTAGCATATTCTGAGGGCTAAATATGCAACTAATCACACTCTTTCTAGTTAGAAGGCAATAGGCCGATATTAGTGGTTTTGAACGTTTTATCTAACCATTTGAACTAATGCAATGACCTATTGAGTGTTTGTGTTGTTTTCAACATGTATCCATTTACACACACACAAGAACTAATCTTCAAGAGTAGAAATATTCTTGCGATCACTTGACAATGCTAATTAAGCCTGCTCTTTCTTTAATATAGGACACCGATTTCTTAACCCTAAATTAGCCTTGCCATTCACAATCCCCTAAGAAATAATTATTGCCTAACTTAAATAATTCCTTTATTACGGAAGTACAGACATGCGGGTTTTAGATCTGTTTAACTTGCTCCTTCCTTTATTGCATGAGTAGCAAAAGTTGTGCTAGACTCATCGATCAAAATCATTAGGTGAGGTGGAGCCCTGAGGATCTGGGACTCCAATTTTAATATTGATTACAATGGAATCATAATAATTATGGGTGAAAAGGGCAGATTTCCTATGTATATATATTTATAAAATTATCCGTGTATATATATATGTGTGTGTGTGTGTGTGTGTGTGTGTGTGTGTGTGTAAGAACCTCTGAATGATATAAAAGAAAATAAATTTATATATGTATATATATGTCTTTAAGTATATGTTAGGGTGTGAATATAAATTTATACCATCATCCCTATGGATGGATGCACATATATCTATATATAAATATGTATAATTTGTATATAATTGTTTATGAATATATGCATTAAAGAAATTAATTGTATATGTAAGTATCATGTGTTTATTTGGGATTGAATTGATGTAAACCAAAGTGCCAATGTATACGAGAGAAAAGGGTTGTCTGCTTATGTATACGGATATGTACATGCATACATACCTACATACATTCATACCTATATACATATATACATACTTATGAACATACTTTCATATGTGCATACCTACATATATACATACATAAATATTAATGTACATACATACCTACACATTTTTATACCTACATTAATGTGAGAAATCTTTAAGATCAAGCGCAGTGTTATGTTCTAGGGATGATTAAAATGACCTTGGGCAATTCCCGCGGGGATGGCTTCAAGATAGGGCTTATTAGGTAAAATTATTTATTAAAAAGAATTTTAATTATACTATAATATATGTTGTTATATATGGATATAAAACTACTTTTACTATGCTATAGTTAGGGTACCAACTAAGTTACTATCAAAACTTACGAATTGCTTAAGTTTGAAGATCCTGTGTATTTTTTGTAGGCACATCAAAGGGAATGGTGATGTCCTCCACTCCCAGATTAGCTAATTCATCAGCCCTCTTATTGCCTTCCCTATATATATGATTAATTGTGATTTTGTAAAATGATTTGCTAAAATTAATGGCTTCAGAAAGAAGCGCATTTAGTCTCCAATTAGGCGTAGAGCCTATCCTAAGTGCATTAACTATAATAGTTGAGTCCCACTTGATTTCTGGATTTTTTATATCTAGATCTTTACATATATTTAGTCCTTTTGATAATGCAAGTAATTTTGCCCTACTATTAGTCTCATAACCAATAGGAGAGGAAAACACTACAATTTCTCTACCTTCACTATTATGAACACAACACTCAATACCCGCAACACCAGGGTTTCCCCTTGATGCTCCATCAAAGTTTAGTTTAAACCATTTGTGTTGAGGCAGTGTCCATACACATTCAACCCTCCTAGATTTTGTTAATTTTTCTACCGGTCCATAGAATGGTGGGAGGACAAGGCCTACCCATTTTTCCCTAATTTTATCGTCCCATCGAGACATCTTTGCCTCTCTTTTTTTATGTCTTCTACTTTTATTATTAGTAAATTCAATTATGCTTGTTTCCATTTTATTAATTAATTGTCTTACATCCATTTTCTCATCTCTAAATATTCTTCTATTTCTCTCCTCCCATAATTCCCATATGATAATTAATGAAGCAGTGATCCATAAATTAGCATATATGCTACCCTTCTTTATTTCTGGTCAAGCCTGGAGAATTCCAAGAATGGTGTTAGGAAATGTAGATTGCCAGCCCAGGTTGCAGTTTAACCACTTCCAACATTGATTTAAAAATTTACATGTTAGTAGGATGTGGTTGAGGTCTTCCTCATCATTTTTGCGCAAAGGACACCTACTAGGTCCTTCATAATCCATTCTCTTAAATCTATCTGTTGTGAGTAACTTTTGGTGCAGAGCTATCTAGGTACACATGCCTGCCTTAGGTAGGCAGTATTTGTTCCAACAAAGATTAATAGGTATATTTGTCTTTGGCCTGATTTGTTTGCTTCTTATTACATTATAGCCATCCTTGGTGTTATATTCTCTATGTTTTGCCCCATCCCATACCAAGGTGGCTTTTTTACAATTGAGGACCACATGTCTCTTTTTTAATGTCTCTGATAGGAGACTAGCTTCATCCCTTGGTAACTTAAGTGCAAAGAAGTTCTTCCATTCCCACCCTATGCCTTTAGTCAATTTTTTAATATAATCTTTGACTAAACTACTGAGAGAAGGTTCTAATATGGCTCTAGATAGGATATATTGAGGTTTATCCAATGCTTCATACCCTCCCCAAAAGTATTCCCAAAAGAGCGCTTCCTCCCCTATTCCTAAGTTCCAAGTAAGTTTGCTAGAAATGATGTGTCGACATTCTACCATAAAGTTCCAAATACGTGAGCCTTTTGGCGGGGTTTTTCCCCTAAAGATGTTTATTGAGTTATTATCAGTTAAATATTTTTATATTAAAATTTTTTCCCACTTAGCTTGTGGATTTCGATATAGTCGCCATACTAGTTTAGCTCATAACGCCTTCCCTTGGCCTCCAATTTTTTTAATGCCCGCACCCCCTTCATCTTTTGGACTGCAAACTTTGTCCCAGGAAATCAAGGGGTATTTCTTTACATCACTAGTACCTTTCCAAAAGAAATTTATTAAATTTTTATTTTATTCTGATTTTTTATTGGCAAGAAGGTTAATACATGCTAGCTGATAGATAGGCATGGAGGCTAAAACAAATTTCACCATTTTTTCTCTGCCCGCTGAGGAGAGCCATTTACCTTTCCAAGAGATCATTTTATTTTTAATTTTTTCTATTGTGGGATTCCAAAGAGAAGAAATCCTTGTTCCTTTGTCCAAGGGTAAACCAAGGTATTTACAGGGCAGACTTCCTATTTTGAAGTTAAGAATTCTACAGGTTTGTTTTGATGTTTTATTAGTTGTATTAAAGAAAAATACTTTAGATTTAAAAATCATTGATTTCTTTCCCTGAGGCAAAAGTATAAGAGTCTAGGATAGATTTGAAGGTTTTAGCTTCATTCTCTTAACTAGCCCCATATAGCATAGTATCATCAACAAATTGTTGATGGGTAGTTGGTTCCAAATTACTAGATATTTTTATGCCTTTGAGAGAACCTACCACTTTCTGTTTATGTATAGCTCTCCCCAAGGCTTCAACCATGATGGTGAAGAGGTAGGGAGACATTGGGTCCCCTTGTCTGCTCCCTCTTGAAATCTCAAAGAATCCTTTCGAAGCTCCATTTATCAAAACAAAAATCATAGGTGTTGATATGCATTCATATATAAGGTTAATCCAACTTTTTGTGAACCCAAAGGCTTCTAAATATTTACATAAAAATCTCCAGTCTACTTTGTCATATGCTTTCCTAATGTTTAATTTAACTAACATACTAGGAGACTTATTCTTTTGAACCAGATGAATAGATTCTTGGGCTATAATAACTCCATCATAAATTGACCGGCTGGGAACAAAGCCAGTTTGTTCCTTACTAATCAAGAGAGGCAGGAGTTTTTGGAGCCTAATTGTTAATGTTTTGGATAGTAGTTTGTATAAGGTATTACAAGCGTAATTGGTCTATAATCATTTAGATTTTTAATTTTTTTTTTTTGGAATGAGAGTTAAAAAGGTATTATTGACTTCTTTTAGGATTTTACCTAAATTTCTAACTCCTTCAAATGCATCCGTGACTTCCTTTCCTATGAATTCCCAGCATTTTTGATAGAAGGCAGCTGAAAATACATCCATCCCTGGGGATTTATCAGGGTTCATACACATTAAGGCATCCTTTACTTCATTAATAGTGAATTTTTCTAATAGGACTTTGTTGTGTTGGGGTGTTATTATTTTTGGAATATGCTTAAGCATCTTGCTCTATTCGGAAAGGTTAGAGGATCCCGCACTATTCAATATATCTTTGAAGTATTTAATTGTCTCATCCTTTATTTCTGAAGGGTGTTGGAGGTCCTTCCCATCATCTATCTTTATTGATGTAATTCTATTTGTTACTCTCCTCTGTTTGCTACTATTATGAAATAATTTTGTATTTCTATCTCATGCTTCTAACCAAGCTTCCCTAGATTTTTGTCGCTAGAAAATCTCTTCTTTAGACAATATATCTTTATATTATGTTAATAGATTCTTCTCTTCTAGGTATAAAGCCTCATCCATTCCTAGACTAATAACCTGTGAGTTTAGCTCCTTCATTTTTTCCTCTAAGGCCATTTTTAAAAAAAAAATATTACCAAATTTCTCCGAATTCCATTCTAACAATTTTCTTTTTATAATCTTAAGTTTGCTAGAAACTATATAGATTTGTGAACCTGAAACCCATGCTTCCTCCCACCACTGTTTAATGAGATTTAGGATGTTCTCATCTTGGAGCCACATTTGTTCAAATTTGAAGGGACAATTCTTTGGCCTAGAGTCAGAAACAATTTGTAGTTGGATAGGGTAATAGTCTGAACCAGAAATAGGTAGTATTTCAGCATTAAAGGTTGCATTGACATCAGTTAAATTCCCATGGATATAGAATCTGTCTAGATTTTCTGCAATGTTGCAAAAAAATTTCCTTCTATTAGTCCATGTAAAGGCATTATCCTCCGTATGTGTTTCAAGTAAAGAGTTTCTAGAGACCCAATCAATGAGATTATTAGCAGCTTGTAATAGTTTAGTACTACCCCCTCTCTTCTCAGAGAGATTATTAATAGTATTAAAATCCCCACCAATCAAGCAAATTTGATTTGGGTGATTACCAAGGAAAGTTTCAATCTCCGTCCAGACTTGGAGTTTATCTTTTGTTTGTGTAGGGCCATATACATTAATAAGATTGAAAACTAGGTTATTTCTAAAATTTCTTACCTGACCGGACATTCAATTTTGGTGTTTTTCTATAATATTAAAGGAAATAAATCTAGGGTCCCATATAATGGCTAGTCCCCCAGATGCTCCTATGGCCTGTGACTCTTCTAGGTTTCTAAATCTGAGTTTCTTTTTAAAATTTAGTGCTTCTTCCCTACACATCTTTTTTTCTTGTATTAATAATAAATCTGCCTTAGTACTATTTATGTAGCATTGGAGAATCCGCTACTTGTTAGGGGCATTAAGTCCCCTAACATTCCAAGTTAGGATGATCATATCTCCTTGGGAAGGCACTGCCCCTTCCCAGCATATAAGAGAGTCATAATTTTGACTTGACCTGAAGCTTCTCCATCTCTATTTCTAAGTTCCCCTTAGATTTCCTACCCCTCTTCTTTAGAATTCGACCACAATCAGGAGAATCTTTACTATTTTGTGTAAAGGCTATACCATAGGAATCAAGGTCCCCAACTTCTAAGTTATTTATTTCAACCAAAAGGTTAGCAGTAGCCTCAGGATCATCTAATTCTTGCATTTCCTCTAGGCCCTTTATTAAGAGTGACCTTTGTAATAAAAATCTTCTTTATCATATATTTCATCCATAAACATATCGATCACTTCATCTGGGAGGGTGTTGTATGCACCCTAAAATGGTCGCCTAGACTTTGGGCCCCATTTATTATTTTATAAATTTATCAAATTTCTGAATCAATGTTTTAGAATATTTTCAATTCAAATCAATTTCCTTGATCAAATTGTAATTAATTCAATTATTTCAATATTTCCTAAGGTTTGACCATTTTTATTTAATTAAAAGATTTAATCTCCCTTTTAATTAAATAAAATTTCTCTTATTTAATTAAAAGATTTAACCTCCCTTTTAATTAAATAAAATTCCTCTTATTTAATTAAATTCAATTTCCCCCATTTAATTAAATAAAATTTTCTAATTTATTTAATTGAAAGAAAACCTCTCTTTTAATTAAATAAATAAAAATCCCCACTTAAAGCACTTTATTTGTTGAAAAAGAAAATGAATTTAATTAAATAAAAATCCCTTCTTCTTCACATCTTTCTAAGTGGTGGGTTTTTGCCTCTTAATCTCAATCGTTCAGTTTTCTTTAAAAGGAGACCCCTCCTCATTTTCATATATTAGAGTTTTTAGTATTGTTATGTTGTAGGTTTTGGAGAGCAATTTTGGAAGAGCATTTGAGCTTGGCTATTGCAAATTCTCTCTTCTTGTCCCATTCTTTCTTGCATTCATGGCTCCTCATATAGATTAGAATCATGTTTATTTCCATAGATTAGATTTGCATTCATATTTCCTTTCATAGATTAATATGCATTGTTATCATTTAGATTAATTTCCTTT
>MU224301.1:2091785-2111023 GCA_018584345.1 Thuja plicata
TTCATGATTGTCATTCTATGATCTAACATGCTTAATCTAAGAGCAATTTACAATTTAGAGTAGAATCTTCATGACTAGGAAGCAATAATTTGATTTCTCAAGGTTTTCTATGTTTTTCATTGATTTGGTCTTACTAACCTTGGATATAATGAGTTATTGAGTGTTTGTGTGCAGTATACTTGCAGATACATAATTAAATATCACAGTACTCAAACTGACCAGGACAAAAAAATACATGTAGTACCTTGTAAAGTGGAAAGGCCTCCCCAACATTGATGCTACATGGATGACTGAAGACCAGATCAAACAACATGGAACTTCCATTGATCAACTTGACTCAAGTAGGAACTTGAGTTATAAAATTCATGGGGAGTATTGTGAAGGAGCACCCACTGCAACAACATGAATACCTCATCTCTTCGTGAGTCCTAGGGGGTCTTGAGGATGCCTAAGTCCTAAGGATTTCATTTTAGTCCCTTGACCCAATTGTAAGGCTTGGTTCCAAGATTTGGCATTCATAGGCCACTTGGTCAACCATTGGTCAAAGGGTCCCTAAAATATAGGATTTGGGTTTTTTAGTGTTCTTAGGTTGTTTTAAGTCAATAAGGAACCTTAGGTTCACTTTCTGCAATAACTTTGCACCTTTTGTGCAATTTTATATATGTTGTTAAAAGTTGTCAAGCAACTTTTTGACAACATTGCAACTTTGTGTTTGTAAAGTATTAATGACTTACCCAATGGGAATATGGTTTTAAATTTAGTTTTAACCATTGGGGAAATCTTTCATATCCCTTTCAGGTGGGTGGAAAGCACAATGATGTAATTTTTGTTTTCTAATCAATAAAAATAATTGATTTTCCTACAACAGTAAAATTGCAACTCTGTGTACAGATCTGTACGATCAAGTTAAGGGATGAATTCAATTGGAAAGTCAGAAGTATTGTTTAAATTTCATTTTTCCTTTGGTTTTAAGTCTTGAAGTGCCTTGGATCGAAAGTTAGAGAATTATCTTTGTGCACTGGTCTGAAACTCTCCTTAACTACGGTTTCCTCTGTAATTTTCATTTTCCTCTCATGTCCACCCTTGGAAAATCCTAATCCTTGGTGGAATGAGAGGTTTGTATGTTTCCTTGATTATTTTGGATTTTTCTTGCAGGGAATCAAGTATTGGTTCATGTTTTAGATGAAGTAAGGTCGACATCTCTATGTGGCGACCATAGATCAGAATGGTGAAACAATGACAGTCGGGCTTTGGGGTTGAGTCAAACCTTATAATTTAACCTAGAGTGGTTTGGGATCATGCAAAGTGAAATCCAATCTTTGGTTTATTCCTTCCATCATTATTCTGGGTACTTCCTTCATTAAAAGTGACCTAATTGTCAATTAGGCCTGTTTGACCTTATTGTGGTTGAGTCTGTTCCTTTCAACTTCAGAAACCTTGGCTTGGGTATTTGTAGTACTCCATAAAGGGTATTCAAAACTATGCTTATTTCCTTGGTCCTAGAGTAAAGTTTTGGAATTATGCCCCTTTAACCCTGTGAATAGGGCTACTAGGAATTGAAGGCTTATTTATGGAACAATCACCTTAAGAATACCCTGAACTTTCTTAATGGTTGGGAGAAGTTATATTGGACTTAAAAATACCTTTTGACAACTTCGTTCAACCCTTGTAACTCGAGATTGTCATCTTTGCCTTATGAATCAATCAAATATTGGTTGCATAAGGAGTAGTATTGTTGTAATGCATCACACATCTTATACTAAGTATTGTGTTCATGTCAAGATGTTGTTAGGAGTTTGGTGAAAGTGTTGTGGCCCTTTTGTAAAGGTGCAAGTATAGGATTTGTTGGTTAGTGTGTGTAGAACCCCTTTGATACCCTAGCACTTGCATCAATACCCTTTGGATAATCTATATGAATCAATCTCTGCTTTTGAGATTAAAAAATTTGAAGATAGTCAACATGCAAAGAAGGATGTTGCATTTAAAGCCACAATAAACATTGAAGATGTACTTAAGGAAAGAAATGATCCAGATGATGAAGAAGCAAACTTTGTAAGAAGATTGAAGAAAGGATCTAGAAAGTATAATGGTAAGTTTCCTTAAAATGCTTTAATTGTGGAAGGATAGGTCATTATGTATCTATATTTCCTTTTAAGGAAGATAATTATAAGAATCATGATGATGATGATGATAAAGTGGTTAGTTATAGAACAAAGAGCAGAAATACTAAGATAAATAATTGAGACAAGGCAAGAAGAGTCTTTGTTCAATAGAGACCCATTCATTATAATATGAAGATGGTAATGATTCAAATGATGAAGTGTTGTTTTTGGAAATTAAGGAGAATAGTAGTGATAGGTCTAGAAGCTAGAATATTGTAGAGAATAATGAAACATAAATAGTTGTGAAGACTACCCTCTATGAAAAAGAAGAACTTAAACCTTGGATAATTTATTTTGGATGCTCAAATCATATGACAGGAGATAGAGAAAATTTTCTTGATTTTGAAATGTATGATGGTGGATTAGTTAAGTTTTTTGGTGAAGAAGCTACAACTATTTCTGGTAAGGGAGAAATATTTATTGATGGTAAGCATAAAACTAATGAGGTTTACTATGTTAAAGGTCTAATAAATAATATGTTGAGTATATGTCAGATGTACAATAAAGGTTACAAGCTTATTTTTCATGGGATGAGATATGAGATCAAAAAGGGTTTTGAAAAGATATTTGCAGAAGGCATAAGGACAGTTGACAATGTCTACTATATAAAAGAAAAAAAGGAAGTGGTTGTTTTTTGGCACTAATCATCCAATTTTGGTTGTGACACAAGAGAATGGGACACACCAATTTTGACAATATGGTGAAGGTTAGTTCTTCTAAAGTTGTGAGAGATCTGCCAAGGATTATCAAGCCTTCTAACACTGTATACATGGAGTGTCAATTGGGAAAAAAAAAAGGAAATTTTTTAAGAATAGGAAGTATTATACCTCATTAACTTTGTAGATAATTCATACCGCATTGTCCTAAAAATTTAGCACCCATGATTAGACGCTCAATTAAGCTTCATTTTGGCGATTTTGATATTTTATATCCATTATGCTTGATCCAGCTACCTATTGCTTCATGATCTTCCATCTTCCATACCTTTATGGCTTCACATTTAAGGTTTGGCTCTTTTTCCGAGGAACAAAATGCCCAAGTCATTTTTTTCCCCAAGGAATGGGCCCAAATTTGAACCACATCCCCATTGCGGTGTTTTAATGGGAAATTAGATCCTGTGGCCGACCTTGCTTAATATTGAATCCCAAAATATGTGATGAAGTATATAAACACCCCATATCTCCTTATTTTGGTATCCATGATAAATCTAATAAATACAAGAAATAATTAAAGAGCCATAATCAAGATTTTGCATTTAAGCATTCAAGCAATCAAGTGATTTCAAGATTTGAAGGAAAGCATCCAAGATCTAGTCTCTCTCTAAGAATCCAGAGAAACTTGAAGGCAATATTATACATGTAAAAAATCTTATTTCCCATTATGGAAAAGTAGAGGAGTTCTCAATAAATCAAGAAGATCATTTAATCATTCTCATCCATTCTTCCTCCATAGAAAGTGTTCAATCAGGCATGCCAACATTGGATATCTAGGAGTGGCATTCATAGATCCATAAATTTATGAATAAATCATTGATTCCATTCTACATTCCAAGGTCAAAAACTTCAATAAAAGTGAAATTCAAGCATTTTCATGAATATGTGTGATTTTAATATCCATTCACGAATGTATTGGCAAGGTAGATCTAACATTTACCTTCAAATTTACTTTCCTTTATGAAATCTTATTTATTTTCAAGGTTGATTCCTAAATAGGAGTTTGAACAAGGAAAACCCCTTTCCACAACCTTTTCCATATTTTTGTGTCTGTAGGTATAGGCACTGCAACTATTAGAATAAATCCAGAAAGGTCGGGACCTGCGACACTTTCAGTCAAAAATTAGAGTAGATTCCCAAGGGAAAAATTCCCAAGGGAAAAATTCCCAGGGCATTTTGTTCCACCCAGAATAAATCTCAAATTCATTATATAGGTTAGTACAGTTTCTGAATTTCTTTTTCTAGTAATTACATGTTTCTATCTATTTCTATTAGTCTATATTTTCCTGAAACTGTCTAATTTAGCTCATTTTTTTAATTTACCTTGCATCATTAGAATAATATTTAAAATCTATTTTATTTCTTAATTATAACAATGAAGGATCATTTCACTCACTTAGTGTTTAAGTCCTACTTGAGCCTATTGGGTCATCTCCCTTCCGAATAAGCATTAAGAAAGAGGGTGGATAATTATCTTGCATACACCTTAGATAATCATATATCTTCATCTTCCTTTTTATGTACATTTTTTGAGATCCTGATGCATGAAATTTCCATTTTGATTATGGTGTTAGATCTTTGTTTATATGCATTAGATCCTCACTTTTCATTTCATATTTAGATTGGTTATTCATTACATTTTATGAGAAATTCACTTAATATTTCCTAAATTTAATGAATGTTTACATATCTCTTTTCAATTTCACATTTGTAATTTCTAGATCTATCTCTTTTTCCTTCTCTCGTGCTTGATTGCTATAACATTGAGTCCTACATGTTATAGTAAATTTGCATTAGGAGAAGTCATAGAACTATGGGTTCCTTTGATCTCGAGTCCTCGTTATTTTCTATGAATCGTGATGAGACACACATTCCTAAGTCTAAAATTACTGATATGGTTGAGAACCTTTCTTCCCACTCTTCTCATGATGAAGAATAATCTTTAAGAATTCCTCCTAGCGAAATGCAAAATATTTCCCATGACTTTGAGAAATTTGAACAATGGTTAAGTCAATAGAACCCTAATACATAAGTTATTTCCTTAATTGAAGGTTTAAGGAATTTGATTCATAATGATGAATATGGCATCTACTTGAGAACTATTTCATTATACTCAACCTCATGTTAGTGTTGAGACATAAATTCCTATCCCTGCCTCAATACCTAACATTTCCACTTATGCTCTACCTCTCATGACTACATATGTTTTAAACACTAGTCCTATTCATGTTTTTCTTGGCAGCATTCCTAATCCTACTGTTCCTCCATCTTCAAGTGTTCCATGTGTTTCACAACCTTTGTCCACGAGTACCTTCAACAACGTTCCATTTTCCTATTAAGATGTTCCTTCCACTTCCCATAATGGTACAACCATTCCACATATATCTCATAACAACCTCTCTACCAAGTCCACTATTGATAGCCTTTCTCAAACCATTTCAAAATTCTAAGAACAAATTGCCTCTATGAATTAATCCAAGTTTAACATCCCTACTTGTGACATTTATATTCCTTTGTCCTTGGATATCATCTGTGCCTTTATTCTTCAATACATGGAAATACCTCATTTAGAGACTTAAAATCGTAAAGGTGATCCCTTGAATCATGGTAAGAACTTTTAGACATTGTGTAGTGAATTTTCTCATGACCATATGTTCATGGATAATCTATTTACTAGAACCTTTCGAGATAAGGCCTTGCAATCCAGTATTGTTCTTTGCCTTTGTATTTTATTGATTATTTCCAAAAACATGCTAATGATTTCATCCAATAGTTTCAAAATAATATTGGTCCTAAGATCTCATTGATTGGTTTAATGCATTGTAAACAAGGTGTTAAATAAAAATTGATTGATTTCATTGGTAGATTTAAGAATTTGCATACTTAGATTTATTATATTGTGTCTGATGTTGATATTCAACCTATTTTTATTGCTTATTTACAAAAAAAGGCATTAGGGATAAGATCTTTCTTTCTAAATTTTCTTCTTTTACTCAATTATGTGTATGACTTCATAATTATCAGCTTCAAGTGGTTCAATTTGAGACCACTCCTCCAATGGATTCGGTTGATAAGAATGATGTTGCATCATAGCCTTTTTAGAAGTTTCAAAAACCAAAAGGCTTCACCAAGATCAATAATTCATCAAACAATGTTGATGTGCAAGTGGTAGTAGCATCCAAGGGTGTGGCTTCTTTGTCATCTTATTTTAAACCTTCTCATAATTTTACATCTCTTTCTAAATCTTTTCATAATGTAATGTTGAATTTTATTAATGCTAATTTCTTAACATTTCCTCTCATTAAGCCAATTGTTCCTTCCAAACAAACCAAAAATAACTTTGATCTTGAAGCTTTTTGCCAATATCATCATCAACCTAGTCATTATACTAAGAAGTGTTACCATTTGAACACTATTTTTCAAGACCTCATTGATTCTAATGCTATATCTGTTGAAGGTGTTAACAATCAAGGAAATAAATTTTTTGTCTTTCCCAACTAGAACTTGCAAATTTACATCAATCACTTACCTTCACATTCACTCAATACCATTGAGACTATTCCTTTTGTTCGTTCTTCATCTATCCATGTTGTTGAATGTCCTACTATTGTGACCTATGCCATTAAGAATATTCAAGTCAACAATGTTGTCAACCTTATTGGTCAACCTAAACCTAAACCCAAACCTAAACCTTATATTTGCATTACCTTTGATCCTAGTGAGACTATTAGGTCATCTAATGGTCTTCTTTGCATAGTCATGAAGATTAGTGGTCTTCCTTATCATGGATTTCTTATAGATCCTACTATAATCGAGGTTTCAAGATCAAGGAATAACCTGTAATAACATCAAATTCTCACCACACATAGATTTATTAATACAAATTAGTACAAAACCTCAAATAATCAAAAAAATAATGAACCCAATGAAATTCATAAATGAATAAGAACATAAATAACTCCATAATAGCACATGCAAACCAGCAAATGTCCTCCTTTGTTTTTCTCTTTCTTGATGCAATGTGAGCTCTCAGAAATGAGTGTTCAATGTGCCAGCATAATATTTCAAAGCGTGTGTGGTTAACAAATTAAGCGAATTAGCTCTCTATTTATAAGATTTTCAGGGTTCCAATCAAGACTCCATGATTACTGGGTTGGTTAGCTGTTATTGAAGAGTTGAACTCAGAGTGAGTGGGAGTTGAACTCAACTAATTGCATGTTGAGAAAATATATGGATATGTTAAGAGGATAGATTGAAAAGTTGAACTCAGAGTGAGTGGGAGTTGAACTCAACTAATTGCATGTGATTGAATAGATGGAAGAGTTAACTAATTTGATTGAGGACTTTAACTGATGAGGTAGAGTAGAGGATTAGATAGATTAAATAGATAACTGATTTAATTGATCAGTTACGAGAGAGAGTTGTGGAGTTTTATTGAAACTCATAATTGGAAGGATAAATATGATTTAACAAATAAAAGAATTTATTTATTTGCACATGTGAGGAATATAAATAAATAAGTAAACTTTATTTATTTATAAGAGGAACAATTAGTTAATTAAATAAAGATTATTTATTTAATTATGAGAGGAAAATTAAATTAATTATTACATAAATACAATAATAATAATAATAATAAGAAACATTTAATTAAATAATATGATTATTTAATTAAATATAATGACATAGGGAATAATTAAGTAATGTTTAATTATTTAATTACTTTATAGATGAATAACTAGTTTTATTTAAACAAATATCATTTATTTAATTATGAGGGGAGATTTGATTTACTAAATGTAATTATTACATGTGTGTAATAATGATAAAAGGGGAATATTAATTAAATAATATATTTATTTAATTAATTAAATGACATAGAAAATAATTAAATAATGTTAATTATATAATTACTTTATAGCAGAATATTTGATGAACATTGATTTAGACATTTAATAATTAAGTTATTAATTAAAATCACTTAATAAAAAAATTGAAGAGAAATGATGAATTCGAACTTAGGATATAGTGGAAAGACACAAATTAATTAAATAACAAAGGTTATTTAATAATTTAAGATGAATGTTAGTAAAGTCATTGTGCAAGAGCAACTGGCCATTTTTAAGTATCTACACCTACTTGCATGGTGAATGTTATAACTAAAGAACATATGCACACTAAACAAATCCAACAAGATTCTTATGAAAAATCTAATGTGATGATTAAAACATTCAATGGCTTCGTTTCTCCTACCATGGTTCCATCACTCTTCATGTAAAAGTTGGCAAGAAAACCTTAGATGTCACCTTTGTTCTCATCCCAACTTCTGACCAGTTTCAAGTCAGACTTAGTTTTCCTTGGCTTACTTCCATGAAAGCTATAGTCTCTCCTATCCATAAGTGTTTAAAATTTCACCATGATGGAAAAATCATCACAGTTAACCATAGTCTCTATCACCCTTTAGCTACTCGAGGGAATTTTGACCTTAATTTACTTTGGCCTTCTATACCTCAACTGATCCAACCTTTCAAAGATAACTATTTCTTATCTCATAAAAAATTCAAGATTGAAAATATTTGCGAACTTAGAAATTCGTATCCTATAGTTCTATCTCCTTGTCCTGAACTTATATTTCTTCCTACACCTCCTTCACCTCTTATTTATGCTTCGATTCCACCACATATATCTTGTAAATGGTCCACAATTTCTATCTCTCAACATAATGAGCTGCCTTCAGTTCTTTCTCCTAAAGAAGAAAAGGAAACGATGTTGAATGATCCTAAACCATCTCAATTTTTTTAAAAAAATCAATGTAATCGTTGTTCTCATCATTGTCGCCATAAACATCATGCTAGAGCCCGTGCATATGATTCTCTTTGATTCTCTTTGACCAGCCTATACATATCCCAAGGGAGGAAGTTAATCTCAAAAAGATGAAACTGAACAAACATGTTGATTCCATTTGGATTAGAGATCCTATCTTCATTAATTTGGATGAAGAAGATACTCTTGATGAAAATTTCAATGATTCTAATACAAATATTTATGTTCATGCTAGTGATTTTGATAATATGTTTAAGCTTATTTATGTTAATCATGATTTACTAGCTCGCTTTTCAAAACAATTATCTGTTAGTGACAAACAATGTGACTCATCCTTAGAGGATGGTCCTTGTCTGGAATTGGCTATTGTTCCATCCTTCATTCTTGATGTGGTTCCACTTCTGTATTTCCTACCTTCCCTAAATGATACAGACCAAGATGAGGGTGCAAGCGATATGCTTTATTATATCCTCTTGTGTCATGGATTCTTTGTGTTTTCCTGTTGTAATGTGCTTCCCCTTTGATGTGATGCTTGTTATATGCTTTGTTTAGATTTATTTGATGACCATTTTTTCTCTGTTGATGCAAGGTGATTTAAAGGAATCAATATATTGTGGCATTTCTATATTTGTATATCATTTCTTCTATATATTGTATACATGTTATGTTGTGCATGTGCTATTGTTCATAAATGTGCCTTTGTGTTGACTAATTTGGGTGTAGGTAATATGCTTGATTAGCTCCTCTTGTGTCACAAATTCTTTTTGTTTGTCTATTGTAATGTGCTTCCCCTATGATGTGATGTTTTTTATATGTTATTTTTAGATTTATTTAGATGACCCTTTTTTCTTTGTTGATGCAAGGTGATTAAGGAATCAATCTATTGTGACGTTTCTATATTTGTATCTCATTTCTTCTATATATATTGTATACATGTTATGTTGTGCATGTGCTATTATTCATAAATGTTCCTTTGTGTTTTCTGATTGGGGATGATGAAAAAAACTAACTACAATTCTTTTTTTTCTCCATGATGCCAACCCAAAATGAATCTTCTTCATACATCTTAAATGACCTTCTTCCATTGCACTTGTAGTTATGCTACCTTTTGGGGGATGATGATAGTTTATTTTGATATAATTCTAATATACATGAGTTATCATATGATCGTACTGACTCCAAAGTTAGTAGATACCTTTCATGCTCTCTTTTGTCATGTGCTCATTTCCCTTGGCTTGTTCTTATTTGGGGGCATCTCATAGTAGAAATGTTTCTTGTGGGTGCATGTATGCTTTGTTAAAGCCATTTCTCTCGTTAAAGTATTTGCAATTAACTTAAGGAGATAATATTATCCTTGTGTTTATATTTAAATTATCATGTCCTAAGAATTATTCAGTGGATCCTAAGAATGATCTTTCCATCTTTCATTTTTTCCTTTGACTGTCTGCTTTCATTTGGTCCTTTGACTGACTGATTTTATTTTTTGGGGATCCCTTAATGCATGATTTTTTTAAGGAGTGATCCCTTTTTATGGGTTGACTAGCATCTCATATCTTGTTAGAATATCAATTCCATCTTTTGCAGTATTTTCCCTTTGTATAATCCATAGTAAGGCAATATCTTACTAGGCTAGTTGGTCATGTCTCTTTGTCTTTCTTTCTTTCTCTCTCTTTCAATAAATGCCACTTTTATCTTGGTTTTTATATTTGATGAAGTCCTAAGTCACTTAGAGGCTTGATGTTTTCTTTTTCTCCTTAAACTCAAGATGAAAGTTTTCCAATATATTGATCTACTTTGTTGTGAGTATGAGTCTGTCTCATACTCCCACTAAAGTGGGGGATAAATGTACTGACCTAAAAAGTTAGCACTCATGATTGGATGCTAATTTAGGCCCCATTTTGGTGATTTCTAGATTATGTCCATTATGCTTGATCTAGCACCTATTTATTCCTGATCTACCATCTTCCCTATCTTCCCAACTTCCCATTTAAATTTTGGTACTCTTTTCTAGGACCAAAATACCCAAGGTGTTTTTTTCCTAGAGGAATGGGCCCAAATGTGAACTGGATCCTTGTTGTGGTGTTTTAGTGGGAAATTAGATCCCAAAATGTGTGATGACATATGTAATCACCCTATCTCTCCTCATTTTGGTATCCATGAGAAATCTAAGAAATACAAGCAAGAATTGAAGAGCCATAATCAAGATTTTGCATTCAAGCAATTTCAAGATTTGAAGGCAAGCATCTAAGATATAGTCTCTCTCAAAGAATCCAAATAAAATTGAAGGCAATCTTCTGCATTGAAGCTGTTAAGTTTTACGATAGCTGCAAATGTAATAGCACTCTATGTTGTACATGTTTACCAAATGCAACAATCCCTCTTTCATTTATATTGGGAATGAGGCTAGGAGAGACATGTCCCTTCATGGGACATGTCTATTCATTATTATTTATAATAAATGACATGCCTCTTCCCATTAATTATAATTTAATCAATCTTATAATGCTTCATCAATCAATTATTAATTAAGAATAATACAATAATTTAATATTGAATATAAAATTTCATATGATTAATAATAATATAACATATATAATATTATTATTAATCAACATATATTATATTTATCTAATGATCATACGAATGAAGCTACAAACATTAACACACCCTCTTAGCTAGGGAGGATGATCAAACAAAATGTGTAGTGGTCTCTTTTGTCAACACTTATGACCCTCACCATAGCTATAAAAAAACATCAACAATCCCTCTTAGCTAGGGAGGATAAATCAATCCAATGTTAACACTTATATGACACTTGAAAACTTCAATCATATGATGTAAGAAATAAAAGAATCATGCTCATGATGTAATCAATAAAAACATAGTCTCAAGATGTGGATTGCCTCCATCACTGATTCTATCCACAAGCTCTCAGGTGGATTGCCTCTATCTGCGATTCTATCCACAAGCTCTCAGGTGGATTGCCTCAATAGATGATTCTATCCACAAGCTTCTCAAGCTTTAATGTGGATTGCCTCAATCGGTGATTCTATCCACAAGTTCTATCTATTATGATTTGTTTCAGCCATCATAAGATGTCTATCACAATAGAAGATTTACATCATTTGATATCACATTTGATATCTTGAGTATTGTCCTATTAGAATGTCAACACATGGCATTAACCAAATACTCTGAGTATTGGGCTATTAAAACATCAACATATGATATTTACTAAGTAGTCAATAAGTTACTAGCCTGCAGAATATCAACACATGATATTCACCAAATACCTATCATATATCTATACAAACAACTCATAGACCATCAATTTAATGACATCTAACACTTAGTTGTTTCTTTACAAGATATATTTATACAAATAACTCATAGACCATCAATTTAATGACATCTAACACTTAGTTATTGATTTAATCCATCATGATGTGTTTCAACATTATAAATAATGTATATCATGATTTAAGTTATTGTAAGATTGTCACCTTCCAATAACTTCTGCATATACGAGTGATAATCATTTGGAACTCGTCACTTCCTTATGATGTACACAGGAGGTAGTCCCATTAAATTCATATAGTCACACATATGCCATCCACCATGCCTCAGTGCAAAGGGTGGAAATAAGGTTTTCCATCTCAAACTTCTCTCACAGAGAAGAACTCATTGAGAGATATCAATCTATTGATCTTTTTCATCCAAGATTGCTTAAGATAAACTATTAGACTCCCTCTGAATCTGATATCAATCTTTTGATCTCCTCTTCCAAATTTACCTTTGAAGTGTCAGACTCCCTCTGAATCTGATATCAATCTTCTTTTCCTGCAAGAGCATCCCCAGAAAAGATCAAGGCAAATAGATTTTATAGTACATATAGAAATAAAAATAAGAGAGATACTACAATGCGTAGATAAAGTAATACTCAGGGATAATAAATACTCATCTGTGCATCAACATCCTTGATACAAGTTTCTCCAATGAGGGTCCACATACATCAAATAAAAAAACACCTTCTCAAATTATTTGAGATACATCTCCCTTTTGAATCATCTCCCCACTAAGGATGGTTCAAATGGGAATGTAACATTGGTTATTATCCCCCCCCCCCACAATGTACAATTTCCACTCTTATATCGTTGAACAATTCTCATGTCTTCTTGTGAAATGACTTGATTGCTCCAAGAGATGTGACACCCTATAATTAATTCTTTCTTTATATAAGGAGACACCCTTCCTTTAATACATTCTTCTTTTTTAATGATTGACCACGGTCATAACAAATTAATATATCTCTTTAATGAAAGCCACTTTCAAGAATTTCACATAGACCCGCACCCATTTTGTCATACCTTTTGAACACCACAATTTCTCTCCTATCGCTCCAGTGAGATTCTTTAAAATTGTATTTTCACCAATATATCCAAAATGAAGAAAAATATATTGGTGGATTTATTAGATATGGTCCCTTTACTGAGACTGTATTTTCTAAGACAGTCACACATTCACCATCAACAAACTACTCTCTTACATTTTCAATCTGGCTCTGATACCATGTTATGTTTTAGGATAGATGCAAATGTAATAGCACTCTATGTTGTATATGTTTACCAAATGCAACAATCTCTCTTTCATTTATATTGGGAATGAGGCTAGGAGAGACATGTCCCTTCATTGGACATGTCTATTCATTATTATTTATAAGAAAGGACATGCCTCTTCCCATCAATTATAATTTAATTAATATTATAATATTTTATCAATCAATTATTAATTAAGAATAATATAATAATTCAATATTGAATATTAAATTTCATATGATTATTAATAATAATATAACATATATAATATATAATTATTAATCAACATATATTATATGTAATATAATGCTCATACGACTGAAGCTACAAACATTAACAGAAGCAAGCTTCTCTCCCATGATGGACAAGTAGAGGAGTTCTCAAGAAAGAAAGAAGATCCTTTATCCATTCTCTTCCATTCTTCCTCCATAGAAAGTGTTCAATCAAGCATGACAACATTGAAGATATAGGAGTGACATTCATAGATCCATATATTTGTGAGGACATCCTTGATTCCATTTTTCATTCCAGGGTTAAAAACTTCAATACAAGTGACATTCAAGCATCTTCATGAATATGTGTAATCTCAACATCTGTTCATAAAGGTATTGGAAAGGTAGATCTAATATTTACCTTTAGATTTACTTTCTTTTATGCAATCACATTTCATTTTCAAGGTTGATTCCTAAATAGGGGTTTTACCAAAGTAAACCCCTTTCCAAAACCTTTTCCCTATTTTTCTATGTAAGTAGAAGTGGTGCAGCTAGCAGAATATATTTGGAAAGGTTAAGCCCTATGAAACTATTAATCAAAATTTTGGGTAGATTCCCAAGGAACAAAATGCCTCAGCCTTTTTTCCCCTAGAATAGAATTCCCAGGGCATTTTCTTCCATCTAGAACAACCTCAGATTTAGTATACAAGTTAGTACAATTTTCTACTTTCCATTTCTGGTAATTATAGGTTCCTATCTATTTTTGTCAGTATGTATTTTTATGAAACTATCTAATTTATCTCATTGTTGTCATTTAACTTGCATCATTAGAATAATTTTGTCAAATCTATTTGATTTATTAATCATAATAGTGAAGGATCATTGCACTCACTTAGCGCTTAAGTCCTACTTGAGCCTATTGTGTCATCTTCCTTCCAAGTGTGCATTAAGAAAGAGGGTGAAAAATTATCTTTAATACACCTTAGATAATCATATCTCTTCATCCTCTTCTTTTTTATGTACACAAATAGACCTATGTGAGAAACATGAGGGCAATATGTGCCTTTTTCCACTAGGTGATATATCCTAACATCACACCTATATTATCCTCTACAAAAATAAGAACTATATTTTTTTTCTCTTCATCAAAACCACTTCATGAAAGGCCTAGGATAGTAGTTCAAGCCTTATCTCTTGGTCTCACTCTATTGTGTGCTAACATTAGATAGGTTATTCATAACCTAGGAATCCACTTTAATAAACTAAACTATTTGGTCACCCAGTCATAGTAGAATGGCTTGATGATATGGTATAGGAAATTGATGAAGAGCCGGTCCTTCTACATTTGCTCCAACTGCCGATCTTGGTCTTGTGATAACTCCATAGCCTTATATGGTCTCCCCATGCTCTCTAATGGTTGTAGTCTATCAAATGTGACTTTCTAGTATAGTATATCCCTCTAACTATGATGGCTTCCTTAGTGTGTAGTCATGTGCCCATAAATATGTCAATACTAACTCTATTAGATATCTCATAGGTCATGTGCATATGATATGTTTAAATTCCCACATCTAAAGAAGCATGTAAGTCATCAATATACATTCTCTTAATGCATATATTGTCCTAGATTGTGGTATAAATGTGCTAGCATGCTTCATCTCCATGCAAACATAGTCCTTTTGTCTCTCATTTATCAATACTATGAATATGGCCCCCATCAAGGTGTGAGTAAATACTACCATGAGCATAATGGTAGCGATCATTATGTGATGTAAAAGTGGTACATCATTGGCAACTTGTAGAAACCATTATATATGGATGTGTCCTGAGGTATCAATTAGGATCTAGTACAACTATCATAACATATCTATTTGGCTCAAATTCACACTTTCAGTTGATGCTCTTTGATCTTTACATTCTTGTCTCACACAAAAAACTAAGATTTAATATATTTCCTCAAGTATGATTGTCATCTCCCCTGTCAGAAGATGGAATGAAGAGGTGTTTGCATCCTATCACTCCATTACTACCATCAATATCAATACATTAAATCTATCATGAATATGCATTCTGATCATATATTTCTAAGGAACCCCATATTTGTAATAACTAATGTCTAGATGTGGCCACACAAAAATGTATATACATACCCATCAACATGCTTGTGCATCACACTATGTGGGTTTCACCTATTTTTCTTACAACAATAGTCAATAAAGAATCTTCCAATAAAAATTCAAGCAAAAACCCTCATGAACCATTTCTTTTTGAAGACACTAGTGACCTTGAGGTGCACTAGTACTCGTTCCAGACACAAGCACCTAGATTGAACACTAGCACCTAGTCTAGACACTAGTGCTAAATCTAGACACTAGTACCTGATATATTTTTATTTTTTCATGCAAAAAGTGACTATATTTTTATTTGTATGTCATCCTCATTCTTATGACTATATAGACCCCTTTATTTCTATGATGTGTGAAAAAGGTGAATGAATAGTGAAAATGTTAAAGTTTTTACTATTTGCAATAAAATTACCTAAGCTTGATTTTCTAGTATTTCATTGAGTTGAATATAATTTAGGCTTGCAACCTCTAATGTTTTTATGATTCATTACATTAGAATCACATTTTGTCCTCATTCCTCTTGAAAATGATTTTTGCCTGAGTTTTGTTTTGTTAAATTACCCTACCAAAAGCATTTACATTACCTCTCTAACAATTTAAAGTGTAAATATTTCTACCATGTTTCTATATCCATATAAGTGAGCATAAATAAAGGCATATATCTACCCTCTAATCCCATTCCCTTCAGAAATTTTGGACTAATGTTTTTTTCATTGCAAGATTATTTTTATTTTTCTAACAAATTAGATTTGTAGGATTTGTTTCTTAATGTTGTGGTCTTCTAGGTTACTCTGTTAGGGGCTTTGTTCTTACATTCAACAACATAATTTTTCCTGTACAATATCCTTTTGGGTAATGCTTTACATGATTGCGTATACTTGAAATTTTTCTACTTTAGCTTGCATATGTATGTGGTGTCATATGATTGCTAAAGTGGGGGTTAATTATATATTCATAAATTATTCCCCCCAATGATGAAAGATCAATTTTATGCTCTATTCATCACTTTCTTTAATGTCCATTACCCAAGTTCATTTTAGGAGCATTTATAGCCTTAACCTAACCCCCAACTAAAGAAATATGCTTTTCATTTCTACAAAACCTTCACTAATTACCCAAAGATTGAAATATTTTTCAAGAAATTGAGACAAGATCCTATCCAAAGTCATAGCCCCCACCACTTATTTCTTGCACTTTGAATGAGAAACTAGGTTTGGACACTAGCACCCAACATTAGTGTCCCATCAATTTCTCTCAAGATCTCAATACATGGTGTATATTGACCTTACCTTTTGTGATGTGCCCTTGGTTTCATCATTTGATCATTATGTGCCATTTTAGACATAAAAATAACCTTGTGATCCCTATATAAACTTCAATATTTGATATTTGAAAAAAAAATTACGATTTGAATTAAATAAGAAGCCCCATTGAATAAAATCTTAGGTATGCAATTGTGAAAGTGATCATGATTTGTAACAATACCTATAATTGTTAGTTCTCTTTTTGTTATGGTTGAAGCTCTTAAAGTGTTGAATAATGATCAAAATCATTGAGTAATGATCATCTTGATGACATATAACTTATTGAATGTTTGATAATGTTAACTTGAAGATGATGTAAAATATAAAACCAATTAATGGTTTGTATTTTCATTGATGTCAACTTGATATCATATGTACGGTCATATAGATAATGCCAAAGACTTTAGAGAACCAATGGAATAGAGGTTATGCTTTCAGCAATGCATAAAAGTCAAGTATTCACTAAGTGACAGACCACACCAACGGAGTGCACACCATCGGTAAAGAAGGAGATAAAGTCACAGTGTTGCCCAGCGAACAAGAAGACAGTGTTGCCCGACAAGAAAGAAGATATTGTTACCCAATGAGCAAGAAGACAGTGTTGCCCGATGAGAAAAATCCAATGATGCCCAATGGACGGAGATCCTGAAGCTAACTAAAGTTACACCGACGGAACTGGCAGTTGTCACTGACAACAAACTACATAATTGACCGATAGAATAGAGAGATCAAAAAACAACAAAATATCTAGCTGGCAGAGCTTAAGGATAGACTTAACTGATTGTTTTATTTGTTTTATTCAACCACAGTTAAGCAATTGATTTATACAATTGGCAAGAAGATAACTACGAGATAAATTAGGAGTTAAAGTCATAAATCAAATTGGCTGGATTGTTTTTCACGCCAAGAATCAAGAATCAGAAATAAAGGAATATTGTGTCTATATAAGAGACAAGCATAATTCATTTTCGGAAGCAATCAGATACATGAGGGAGTGAATTGAAAGAAGATGTTGAAGAGAAACTAGTAAAGGATAAAAAATCATACAGTCCTAATCAATCAAGCTAAGGGAGAGCTAAAGAACTCTACAGACACCGAAAAATAGTGAAGCACAATAGCACAGAGCATAAAGTGTGAAGTACAAAGTAATTGAATTGATACATTGATCAAAGAGGTATTGTACTTAAATAGATCTGAATATCTGCAATTCAAAGTTGCATTAGAAACAGGTCATTGTGTTTTAGTTTAACCATTGAAGCATTAAGTCTCTTAACAGAGAAGGACTTAACTATTTTCTATAATTGAGGTATATCCTAACAGATTACCAAAAAAGTTTGATTCATGATAGTAGCATCGGTCTAACCTAAAGCCTATTGACAGTCTAAGAAGGAGGCTGATTCAAGGATGGTAGTAAGATTAGCATAAAGCCTATTGACAATCTAAAGGTTGATTCAAGGATGGTAGCGTAGATGCCAGATACTAAGTGACAACCTATGTATAAAAATCCTCTAACAAGGTCACACTTAACCGTGTGTTTGTAACCTTTAACAGGGTTGGCTCCTAACAGGGCTTACTTCAGAAGAGTGAAAATTTGGGGTACCGGTCCCAGTGGTTTTTTCCCTTAACAGGGTTTCCACATTAAAAAACCATGTGCTATGTGTGTATGGTTTATTACTTTATTGTTTTATATTTCACATATGCATTTATGGATTGATTGGTTTACTCTACATATTTACTGAGCTTCGGTAAATAAGTTTTACTGCTTATCGATAATCAAGGAGAAAAAGGATAGACAAGGTAAACTGACGGACACTTAATTATTTCAAGTATTTCAAGGCATACATCTTGTAGGGACTTAATAATTTGAGGTGTATTGATTGGTGGATTAAAGTTTAAAGGATAAATTTTTGAGGCCACTGATTCATCCCCCCCGTCTTAGTTATTACTAACAATTGGTATCAGAGCTTGTGTGCTTAGAAGGAAGGTTTCATGGAAAAGAAGAATAAGACTCCACTTATCAGGTATTGGCAATGATATTAATTAATACTTAGATATTGAATATGTGTTGCCTACAGGACCATTAAAGGTAGATCAATTGAGAGTAAAGCATGAACATAACTGCATGGTTATAGAGCTTTCTTCCTCGCTCTCTGATGCTGAATTTGAGGATGTCAAAGATTGCAAAAATGTAAAGACAATGTGGGATAAGCTAAAACTTGTACATGGAGGTGATACAAATGTTCTGAGAGCCAAGGCAGAAAGCCTTAGAGGAAAGTTTGATGATCTCAGAATGAAAGAAGGTG
>MU224301.1:2116221-2127965 GCA_018584345.1 Thuja plicata
TCAATCAAGCTAAGGGAGAGCTAAAGAATTCTGCAGACACCGACGAACAGTGAAGCACAACATCACAGAGTAGAAAGTGTGAAGTACAAAGGAATTGAATTGATACATTGATCAGAGAGGTATTGTATGTAAATAGATCTGAATATCTGTAGTTCAAAGTTGCATTAGAAGTAGGTCATTATGTTTCAGTTTAACCATTGAAGCATTAAGTCTCTTAACAGAGCAGGACTTAACCGTCTTCTATAATTAAGGTATATCCTAACAGATTACCAAAAAAGGTTGATTCATGATAGTAGCATCGGTCTTACCTAAAGCCTATTGACAGTCTAAGGAGGCTGATTCAAGGATGGTAGTAAGATTAGCATAAAGCCTATTAACAGTCTAAAGGCTGATTCAAGGATGGTAACGTAGATGCCAGATACTAAGTGACAACCTATGTACAAAAATCCTCTAACAAGGTCGCACTTAACCGTGTGTTTGTAACCTTTAACAGGGTTGGCTCCTAACAGGGCTCACTTCAGAAGAGTGAAAATTTGGGTTATCAGTCCCAGTGGTTTTTTCCCTTAACAGGGTTTCCACGTTAAAAATCCATGTGTTATGTGTGTATGGTTTATTACTTTATTGTTTTACATTTCACATATGTATTTATGGATTGATTGGTTTACTCTACATATTTACTGAGCTTCAGTAAATATGTTTTACTGCTTATCGGTAATCAAGGAGAATAAGGACAGACAAGGTAAACCGACATACAGTTAATTATTTCAAGGCATACATCTTGTAGGGACTTAATAATTTGAGGTTTATTGGTTGGTGGATTAAAGTTTAAAGGATAAATTTTTGAGGCCACTAATTCACCNGCCACTAATTCCCCCCCCCCCCCCCCCTCTCAGTTATTACTAACACATCTTGTACCTCTCATAGTATTTTGGTATGGTTTTTAGTTTATTATCATATTTTGAGTTTTGATAAGCTGATTAGATTTATCATATTTTATCACCCTTGAGCATAGAATTTTTTCTTTGGTTAGTTATTACATTATCTTTTTTTGAGGCATTAGAAATCCACTATAATACACTTGAGTAGGGTTTCATGTTCATTTTCATTTTTCACTTCTTGCCAAAATCTTAGACACACTTAAGAGTTAGATAACACACTATTTGTTTTTATTAACTTGGCTATTTGAGGAGGTAGGAATACCTAAGATAGGGCTTGACCAAGGAAAGTTCCTATAAAGACACAACTATCTATCCCTCTCTTTGTGCTTGTACAGGTTCATATCTAAAGATTAATGATAATTAAAAGTTATAGTAGGACTAAGGAAAGTTATAGTAGGACTAAGGAGACCGAGTCAAATATTTTCAATTGAAGTTCAAAGAAAATCCCTAGAACCTTAGTGTCTAGTGATAGTGTCCTATCATGTTTCACTCCCCTTTTAGTAGAAGCAACTGAGAAACCTACTTAAACACTATGTAACTATCACCTATATTTTGTTCTTTAGACTCTAGTGACTAGCACCCCTCTCATAAATATTTTCCTTTATTTTTGTTCCCAAGGTTCTCTCTACACTCTCTTTTTATTTCTATATCTATCTCTATGCGCTTCTATCATTCTATTTTTGTTAAAAAAATAATAATTATTTTTTGTTGCATCCTTAGGGTTAATTAGATAACATATCAAGCAATAACCCTCTTTGCCTGAGGGAACAAGACCCAAGTAGCTTGGCTTTCTTATTAGCATAGTAGCCAAGCACAAACCTCAATGGTCAGTTTATGTTCCATTATGTTTTTAGATAATATTGATACTAGTTAATCTAAATTAGTTACTCTAGGATCCGTTTTAATATATCATAATAAGATCATTGATATGAGACATTTGACAAAATAATTTAGTGTGTTGTGATTGTTAACGAACTGATGGTAATGGTGATGATGATGAAGATTGAGTTTCAGAAGAATACAAGCAAGTAGAATGATTAGATCAATTTTTAGTTTGTCATTGATGTTAAGCAATTAATTTTTGGTTTATATTAAGATGCCATATCAATCAAAGAGGAAATTAATTGGGTAGATAATAAAGATCAAAAAATGATAAGGAACTATTGATATAATTGTTTCTTACTTAACGTTTGATGTTGTTAAGTCGGTAACGCGAAAAGGTCAAGTCGGTAAAAGGAACAACCTAGTTACCGAGCAGTGATGTGTTTGTTGGTCGAGCATAGCAAAGACAGTCATCGAACGAAGTTGACAACTGAGCAAGGTGGGTAATTGAGCGAAGTCAGATACTGAGTGAAGAACAAAAATTAAATACAAGGAGTAGAATGAATTTAATTCAAATGCACGTAGATCAATAAGTTTACAAGCATGAAGAGGAAGTTTGTTGCAAGATCTACGGTCATGAAAAGTAAAATTCAAAATCAGTGATGTAGATTAAGTGAAAAAAGAAAGTTGTGAGTTTCAAGAAAAAGTGCAAGTCACGAGGCATGATTAACTGCTTAACCAAGTTGCAAATACACTAAATTAGTTCATTTGAGAAGATTAGACGACTGAGCGCAATTGAGGGAAAACTGAATCAATAAGATTAAGAGGCAAAAAAAAGGCCTATATATTGATGATTTTATATGTTTATACAGAGTGGCTTACAAAGTGATAAGTTGAAGAGCTACCGAGCAGAGTAGTGAAAGAGGTGGATAACCAGTCAAGAGGAGAGACCGATGAGTTGATGATTTGTAGGTGTCAGTAAGTTTCAGAGAGTGAACAAAGGATCTGATAAAGCAAAGTATAGTTGTAAAATCATAGATCACATTAGTACAATATTGATTACTAACATTTGTAACAAAAAATCTCTTAACTGAGTAGACCTAACAAGTATAATTGTGAACCCTTGAGAAAGGTAACATTCTAGGATGAATGTTTAAGCCCTCTAACTAGGCCACTCCTAACAGGGTGGAGATCTTGATAGGTCTAAGGTAAATCCCCTAGAAGGGTCACATCTAACAAATGTGCATTGTAATCTTTAACAGGATTGGCTCTTAACCGAGCATACTTCAGAAGAATATTTCTTTTTGTGGGTGACAATTCCCGCAGAGGTTTTTCCCAAATTGGGTTTCCTCGTTAAATCTTGTATTATATGTGATGCTTGATAACTGTGAATGTTATTTGGATAAGATATATGCTTTTATCAATTTTGTGAAGAGTATTCAAGTTTCAGTTGTTGTTGTTGTTTGATTCACCGAGCTGAATTAGAGGTTTAGATTTAAAGTATTAAGGCTCAATATTTTCTGATTCACCCCCCCTCTCAGTAAACCATCTTTAGTAGGGTAAACCAACAATGATCTTTTGAATTTTAGTGAATGAATGTTTAGAAGAATAATTTTACTATACATACCATCATTCAAATAATATAATATATGCAAGCACTATGTCTTAAAATAAATGACAACATGTTAAATAATTTTAGTGGAAAAACTATCCACAATAGTAGGTTAAGAGAGCACAAATGAAGAACAAAGTGACATTTATTTTCTACATTATCAAATGGTACAAGGAAAAATATGCTAATCATTTCATTTGCATGAAGGTTATTTTATGTGAGACAATGTGTATAGAAAAAAGGAAGAAAATGATGAAGCATTAATAAGTCCAAATTACGGTATTGAAAGATTGTGTTTTGTTTTCTTGATAAGTACTAGTGACTTGCCTTGTAATTTACTATAAATCACTAAAGATATGAATATTTTATGTTAAGAGAGAACAACATGTAAGTCAATAACAAGGTCTTTATAATCAACAATAATATTCATATACAAAAGGTTAAGATAAAAAGAAATGGGAATTGGCTCAGTAGATCGGGGATGAATATCTTGCTCTTCCTAGACCCAGTTTGACACCTTGATCCACTAAAGGAAAAATCCCATTGATGATCATTATCTAAAGAAATGATAAGGTCATAAAGAAAGGAATTTGTATTGGGAAAAAGAAAAGAAAAATGAACATTAACTAGATGATCAACTGCAAATTTTCCCTTTATTTATTTTTGAGAGAAAAACTTATGATCAAATTTAATCAAAAGAACAACCCATTTAGTTAAACACCCAAAAAATAGCATTGTAAAATAAATATTTAATGTTATCATATTTAGTAATAATATAAAATTTTGTAAAGAGAAGATAATGTCTTCACTTATTTGTCACAAACATGAGAACACAACATTATTTTCCCCATTGGCAGTTTCATGTTGTGTTGTTATTGATGTCAAACTTGTTGATATCTAAGGAAGATTTTTCTTTCGATTGAGTAAGAGGAAGAGATTAGTTGTGTATGTTGTTTGTGTTTCCATAAAAGGGAGAGATTATTAGTAATATGTGTTTAGTGTTGTCATTAATATCAACCTACTATGTCCATTAATGTCCTCCATCTTTAAGTGACTCAACATTGTGGTTAATTGATATAGATAAGTTGGTTTTAGGTGATGCTATGTTGAGCATGCACAATAGTCTTAGAGGCCCGCACTAACCTTTTTGTGTTTCTTTGGATTATAAGTATTAACAACTTTATCCTTTGATGCCAACTAAAAATGTTTTGGCCCTTGCGGTGGTGTGTGGTGTTCATGGAAAAGATTTTGAATCTAGAGGAAGGTGTTTTAACAAGGTGTGAGATTTCATCTCCCTTTTGTATTTAAAGATTATGTTTAGAGCTTATGGTTTAGCGTTACATGCTACATCTCATTAGGTTGACCTAATGGATGTTATTTTGGGTTGTGGTGGATATAAAGGTTGATATTCTTTGAAGATTAGATAATGAGTAATAGATGTATATATAAAATATTGTGAAGTGAAAATGTGTGAAAGTACAGTCAAGCAGAGATGAATCAGTCACAGATGTATAAAAAACAAACTATAATTTGCATTACAGAGAATGTGCTTCAAGTCAATTCATTCAACACAATTCCTCATGACTATTTATTTTTTACCTTTCCTTGAAGAATTTTTTCTCTTTAGTGTTCAACAAGTCCTTTGTATCTTTCCCTAAGGCAGTTCACCTTATCCTACAATTCCTTTTTGGGAGTAGTTCGCTCCTTGGCCTAAGGCCTAAAGATTTGTGATTTGTTTTGTATAAAGTGAGTGTGATTCTCACAATGGTTTTTCCCACATTGGGGTTTCCACGTAAAATTCTAGTGTTCATGTATTTATGTTGTCATTTAAATATCATTCGTTAGAAGTTGGTTGGATAAATATAATTGATAAGCATTTGTAAAAGTAAAGGTTTCAGTCTTGGTGCATGTTGTTTCACCCTCCCCCCTCTTAGTATCTGGTGGTATGTTCAACTTTCCCAACAAATAATATCAAATGTTATAATCTAGTAAAGTATGACTAATGTAATAAACATATTTTTTACCCTTGTGATAATATTGAGCCAAAATAGTGGTAAAGTGTGAGACAAAGAAAAAGCTTAAAGAAGAGCAAAACAGATGGCCTTGAACTAAAGCAAAACTAAAGGAAACAAAATAGGGGGATTAGAAAAATAATTTTTTATTATTTCAAAGGATTATTGACAATACCCATTCTAATAGAAATGAATCCCCTTTTTCAAAATACACATGTGAAGAGGGTTTTCTCCACCATTTAAAAAATGAACTGTATGTAGCTTGGATCTTCCTCTAAAGACTATGTGGATCTATTTTATTAATAAATAAGTCATGTTAATGATATAATCTATTTTCTTTGTATTAACATTAATACCATGATGAAAAAGGATAAACTATACAAGTTTTCCATTATCTACTCCAAATATACATTCAAGGGATTTTATCGCATTTTTTCTATTAAAGACATTCAAATATAAGATAAATTTTATGAACATAATCTTGGTATAAAATTTACCTGGTTGAGATATCATAGACATAGTCCTTCACAATATAATGGATGAAATCATGAAAGATAAGGGTCATAATATGCTAACAAGTCACACTACTGTTCTTTAAATTGAATAACATTTATAAATAGTAGAAGATATCCCAAGGGGTCATGAATGAAATTATTTATTGGTCAAGAGAATTAATAAGGATCTAATTATATCCCAAAAAACTGCCCACAAAATATAGTAAAGAATGACTGTCTATCAAGTCTACAATCATATTAATATTCAAAAGAGGAAACTAATATTTAAGAGAGGCTTTGTTTAAGTAACAAAATTCAATGCACACTCAAATATGACCATCGAGTTTAGTAATAATGATATTATTCAATATCTAAGGTGAATATTTTGTGGGGTGGATAAAGATAGATTTCAAAAGCTTCTATATCTCAACCTTAACTGCTAAAGTAGTCTTTCGATGTATTTTTAAAATTTTTATTTAATAAATTAGGCATTAGGATAAAATACCATTTTGTGAACAATAGTGTTGTGATTAATGCTATGAATATCCTCATATGTCCAAGCGAAGAGATCAAAAAACACATTATCCAATCTAAATAAATTTATCAAAATTATTAGGATCCGTGGAGATGTCGTTATTATTATATGTCTACAATGAATGTACAATTGTCTTGAGGATCTACAATGTTAAAATAGTATCGAAAGACATTTGAGATAACCTAGAATTATCATACATCACGAGAGACTCCCCAATTATGTGTTGACATTTAAACAATAAGGAAGTATACAATAATTACGAAAGTAAATAATATATACACTCAAAATAAATCTACAAGACATTCATTTGTAGAAAAAAACATCTAGCTTAGGGAGTATACATAACTAGCTCTATATTATCCATAATAAGCTTAAGGTATGACAAAGGAAGAGGGGAGGAATAAAGAAAAAGGTAAAGAATGTTTACATCCATGAAATTAGGGTATTTAGTTTTAGGGTCAATATCTAAGACCCGCAGTACAGAGTAATGTAGATAAGACTTTGTAGGGATCTTAATACCCTATTCCTCATGGTTAACTGCAACTATTTCCTTTATACCCAAATTTAGGAAGAATCTTAAAATTGTGACCATAAAATGATTGAAGCTCTATGAAAGGAATATGATTACTATCAGTGACATTGTCTTGATATGATATGCATACACACAAGATTTGAATCAACTACAATATTAAAGTACTACTCATTTAAGATGAGTAATTTATAAATAATTTTCCTAGGATGTCAAGTGAGATGGATTAACTTCATATTTGTCACTAATGAGGGTGAATAGTCTAAAGAACCACAATAATTGTTAGGATATGCATTAGAGGTAGATGAAGAAAGTAAGTAATTAATATATGATAATAAATAACAAATGATCTAAAGTTGTAATTGTGTTTGGATAAGATGAACAAATTAGATCATGAAGTCTTAAAGAAAAATTGAGACTATGAATAGAATCCTCTTGTAGATACTGTTAAAAGGGATCCATATCAACTTTAACTGTATATATTTTATATATTTACATAATATATATGCAACTACACCCATGTTATGAATCCATGATCTATTAAGAAGAAGATTGTATGATAAGATTATTACCTTCACATGTAACATAATGAAAAATATAATAAGGCACGACTCAATAAGAAAGACTACTATGACAATGTTATCAAAGACACATGTATAGATAATTTGTAAGAGAAATATAATATGTATCTACATTAATGTAGTTCAATAGGTCCACATCACAAAAATTAAGACTAGAACCAAGGCCAATGAGAGTATACATGTCTGATATCAATAGAGTTAACAACAAGAGGAATTAGAAGAGGATCACACTCATTCTGAATGTGAAGAGGAAGAAGTTCATATTTTTGGAGTATAAAATCTATAACATTTGATTTTATACAATTGATCAAGGTATATACCTCATTCAAACTAGTACAAGATGACACATGGATCTTTCATAGAGCTTCCTAAAATATTCCATGATAAGAAAGATAGTTTTGAATGAGATTCCATAGAGAAATCTTAGTGGAAGTAACATAGAGATGCAATAAGATCATTATCTCATATAGTCTTTTGGAGAAGATGAGGAGTTGACAATAGAATAGTAGAAGGTGGAGGATAAGTATGATTAGAAGCAAATTTGTGTATTTCTATGAGTATTCCGTGTGTAGGATACCATATGAAAATGATTAGCCATAGTCATGTTAAAAGTAATATACTTTTAACATTTTGTATCCAACCTAGAGGTTGGGCTGTATCAACAACAAATTTAATAATTATAACTAGCTTAAAAGGTATTGGTTTTTCTTTGTGAAGATCAACAATAATTTTTTATTTCACAAACTCTCCTGTAGAGAATTTTTTTTTTATGCTAATCATATAATTAGGTGAAGAGAAAATTACCAATCACAAAGGCTTCAAGAATGTCATCGAACATTTGAAAATTCTCTTCATAAAAAAATATTATTTTATATACCAAACAATTAAAAAAAAAAACTCTTGACATGGTATTCGCATGAGAGAAATGAGGTGTAACAACGTGGATTCATCAAAATATAATAGGAGAATTTTGATCTAGCTAAAAGACAATGTTTGCTAACCTAACAATTCCATAATTACTTATTCTAAGATTACGCAACTTGAGAAATTAATATTCTATCTCTATTTATATGAGAAAGAGAAAAATAATGTTGATAGTCTCATAAATACTTTTTAAATTAAAAAATAAAAAATATTTAATTTTATAAGAAGAAAAAAATCAAACACTGTTACTAGGATTTGAGAAATATTTTATAAAATAAGCTTTGAAAATATGTTACATCCTTTCCTTTTTTTCAAATCATCATTCTCACTAATTATCCTCAATTAATTCAGCTACTATCTTTTGGTATCCCTTGGAATTTAATAGCCTAAAAATAGTTCAAAAATCATGCTAAAAGTATAAGTAGATTTGGTTTCTTGAAGATAATAATTTTTGAACACTTGAATATCAATTAAATTCGTAAGAGGTCCACAGCCCATAATATTTATTGCATGTTTTCTAAATTTAGAAAATCATTTGATTCTTTGAAATCCAAAAGAAAAAAGAAAATAATTAGACTGGTTTATAGCTTTTATACCAAACTGAAAAATCAGTTAAACTTATCAGATTTTCAGACTTCATAATATTTATTTCTGAATTTAACATCCGAGAAACTTGATTTCTGCTTCCAGAACCGCCACCCAAAAAAACACAGAAAGATCGAATGAAAAGGCTAAATTTTAAAATACGACTGCGTATAATTTCTGGATTTAACACCAGAGATTATCTTCATTTCTGCTTCCAAATCCAACGAAAAAAATGGAATCAGACAGCCAAATTTCATCATAATGACTGCAAAATTCGATAAGTTAGGCACGTTTCCAGATTTGTCCAGACACGTAGCAGGAGAGCTAAACAAAACGGTGACATGTAGAGCTAATCATTTAATACCCTGTAGATATCACATGATCCGTATTACGTCAATTCTGCATCTCCATGCGCGCCCTCGAAGAGAGCTTCAATGCGAGCCAGCTACGACTGCTTTGGAATCCATGCAGATAAAACAGTGCAACGGTCCTGCGCTGCTACATTGGGAACGATCTCCTTAAAAAGCTAACCTTGATCATTTTGAAGTGGCTAGTAAAGATTTACAGAAATATTTCAGTTTTCTGGTGTTTCAGCCATGGCCGCGAAGGCAAATTTTACAGCAATGCTGGCGCTTTCTTTATTTTCACAGATGCTCATGGCCGGGGCGCAGACCAGAGAAATAAAGAAAGATAGCATCTTTGACGTGCAAGCCGCTTTGAGAGCTGCAAAAGGCAGAGCAGCACAAAGATTTGAGGCAAAAGTCATGGAAGAAAAAGCAGCCGTACAAACCCTAACCCTAACGCCTCCTCTGAAAGAAGCAGCTGAGCAAATCCTAACCCCGACGCTTCCTCTGAAAGAAGCAGCAGCAGCAGCCGTACAAACCCTAATGCTTCCTCTCAAAGAGACAGCAGCTTCACAAACCCTAACCCTTCCTTTACAAGAAGCAGCAGCCGGACAAACCCTAACCCTAACAATTCCTCTGGTACACAGAGATGCCGTCGCGAGATCCACGAACGCGAGCTACGAGCAACGAATACAGCAAATGCTACAGCGCGACGCAGAGCGCGTGGCGGCCATTTACGGGCGTTTCTCAAATCTCACATTTTCTGAAGCATCGAGCGAGCTCCCATCCGTGGCGGCCGTAGAAACCCCTGTGAAGTCCGGCAAAGGGCAAGGCAGCGGCGAGTATTTTACCCTAATCGGCGTCGGCACACCAGCGCGGCAGCAGCTACTCGTCCTGGACACAGGCTCCGACATAACCTGGCTTCAATGCCAGCCCTGTGAGGATTGCTACAGCCAGTCCGACCCCATTTTCAACCCTGCATTTTCCTCATCCTTCAACAGTATCCCCTGTGACTCGAACCTGTGTCGCCAGCTCGACCAATCCGGTTGCGGCCGCGCAGGTGACTGCCAATACCAGGTCAGCTACGGCGATGGGTCCTACACAGTCGGGAGCCTCGACATGGAGACCGTTACGATCGGTAAAACCCGCGTGAGCAACGTCGCTCTCGGTTGCGGCCACGATAACGAGGGACTCTTTGTCGGCGCCGCCGGTTTGCTCGGCCTTGGCGGCGGCGCTTTTTCACTGCCGTCACAGCTTTCGCACTCCACCGGCAACGTATTTTCCTATTGTCTGGTCTACCGGGATTCCGGCGCCGCCAGTACACTGCAGTTCGGCCGGGAAGCGGTTCCTCGGGAGGCGGTTTTCGTGCCGTTGCTGAGAAACAGCCGGGTGCCGACATTTTATTACCTTTCGCTTGCCGGAATCAGCGTCGGCGGGAAACTGCTCAACATCCCTGAATCCGTCTTTCGGATCGACGCTGCCGGGAACGGAGGAGTTATTTTGGACTCTGGCACGCCTGTGACTAGGCTCCAGCGCAGCGCCTACGTGGCAGTACGGGATGCTTTCGTGGCGGGGGCGGGGAATTTGCAGTTAAGTGACGGGTTTGTGCTCTTCGACGCTTGCTTTAAAATGCCGAACAGGGTTTCTGTTAGCGTGCCGACAATTGCTTTTCATTTTTCGAATGGCGTCAGTTTGCCGTTGCCGGCGAAAAATTATCTGGTGGGCGTGAGTAGTGGGAAGATTTGTTTGGCGTTTGCGCCGGTGTCGTCGGGGATGTCGATCATCGGAAGTATTCAGCAGCAAGGGATTCGTGTGTCGTTTGACCCGGTCAAGGGTCGGGTGGGGTTTGCCGTCAACCAGTGTTGAAAAAGTCGGTTGGGCTGAATGTTTGTTGAATGGTTTTTCTTTATTTCCAACGTCTAGTTAGATTTTTGAACTTATAGGTCAATGTTGGAACTGATTTGCGTATATATATATATATAGTTCTCTTGATAGATATCTACGTATTGGGAATACGAGGGAGAATGGCAGTGAAAGCATTATTTATGTAAATAGGTAATTACTAATTTGTTAAATGGCAATACTTTAGATTTTAAGTAGCCAAGCCCTTCCTCTATGGGAAAGACCTTGTGGAATTATTGGATATTTAAATTGTCAAATTTGTTTTAAGTTAATTTGTTTTAAGTTAGTTGTAAGTAGATGCATATTTGATATTTGATTTGAAGCTCTTATTTTTCTATTGACACCTTTATTGCATAGTCAACATTTTGGCTTATTAATTTGTCTTTGACACCACTTCTCACTTCTTAAACACCAAGATGCAATTGTAAGTTATACTATTGCAAGTTTGAGTCCTTCAAATATATAT